>PVJI01001132.1:130397-199457 GCA_004026765.1 Micronycteris hirsuta | reverse complement strand
AGTTTTCAGGAATCACTATAGAGGACACATGGACAGAACTAAGGGGGAGGAGGGAGGTCAGGGGTGGGGTGGGACGGGAGGGGAAGGGAGGGGGGAGGGGAGAGGCTGCAAATAACTGTAATTAAACAAAAAAATTAATTAAAAAAAAAAAGAACTTCCTTTGGGTCTTGTTCTATTCTGAAGCAGAAGTTCAACTTCTTTCCTACCTTTTGCCCTCATTTCTCAAAAAAGGATTAATTCAAAGATGGACTGCAAAGCCTTTACCACATTTACACCTCAGTCTTCTGAACTTGAACTCCCACGCCTACAAATACTGCAGTGACCAGTGACCCCCTATATGTCAAACCCACATTTCTCAGTCCTCTATCCACTTCAGTGCTGCCGTTGCCCCCTCCCTACCGCCTTCTGTACCTGACTTTGGAAACGAGTATGCCAATTCTCTCTCTTCCCTAGTTCTTCCTTCCCACCCTCTCTAATGCCTGCAGCCCTGCAGACGAAGCTGTTTTTCATTGCTTTGTCCTCACCACATCACTGTACACCAGGAGTGAGCGAGCAATCTTCTCTTGCATGAGGTTAAAGAAACAGAAGAGGAGGAATATATGTACATACACACACATATACAAAAAACTTGAAAATATCCATCCATATCTATACCTATCTATTTATATTCTATTTAATAGGATAATAATCATTAGAACACAGGCATTATATTATGGCCTCTAAAATATTACACCAGACATAACTGTAATATAACTTAGCAACATGGAAGCAGCTTCCCAACCTTTCTTCTTGAAATTATGCAAAGGGCTGAAGTGAGGCTCATTCTTGATTTCCCTTCAGAGCATTAATCTTCATTATGGATGTAACTGCCACCTGTCTATGAGGAATTTCCAGTGCCTCTTCTTAAACCACAGACCCCTAGGAAAGCCCCATGCTAGTGCCTTAAATGTAACACAGTCCACAGAGCTTACCATGTTCCTCCCTCGTCCCTACTGAGTCAGCGTTCCTAGGCTCAGCGGTCTTTCATACAGGGGCAAAGAACAGTATTTTGCAATTGTATAGTGAAAACAGCATTATTGCTGCTGTGAGAATATTTTTAGAATATGTGGCTATAGGCTTTTAGTAAATATGGTAGTAAATAGAGTATTTTTTTAAAGCAGCAACAAACAAATCAATGAGTCAACATTGGAGTTTAGCAAAGGCAAATAAATAATGTTCTTTTAAAATGCTGCAGGATAAATCTTATGCTAATGAGTTGGGAAGAATTGTGTCATTTTTTTGGTTATATTTTAAATCAATGAAATAACAATTAATGACAATAAAACTTTTAAAAGAGCCTTCTGGGTGTTAGAAATGAATTCTGGGGATTGTATTGCAAGATTTTACAGATACACTCATTTTTTTCATTAGCACATTGATAAAAATACTTTGACCCATGAAGTGGCAACTGAAGTTATCAGAAGGAAATAAAAAGAAAACATTTGAGGATTTTCATCCTATTTGTAAAACCATTCTATTGGCTTTAGAGTCTATAACATTCGAAGACATTCTATAGCATCAATTTTTAGCTTGACAACAGAATATAGAACAGATCTAAATTTTTCTTCAAAATTCTGATTTTAATTATATCATAGCCTCAAAATTTAAGAATCAATTAGCAAGACAGTTTCTATAATGGAGCTGGAGTCCATAAAAGACAGTCCACAGAGAATGCCGTTTTATAGAGTGACGTTCATTTTCTTAAAAATGTAGTTTTACTACCACTTTTTATTATTTTTACACTCATCTGAAGATTGGTCTTGTTGTCTGAAGGCTGCGCAACGTGAGATGCACCGGTGGTTTTCAGTGGTTTGAAGCTTTAGAGGCCTGCTGTTGAAACCCTGTCAGGGTAAGACAGGAAACCTTGACAACAAGGCAGCATGTGAGTCGTGTTTAAAAATGCACGTAGAAGCTGTGTGAAGAAGGTGGCCATACTGCTCCAGATGGAGAAGACGTGGGGTTTTTACTCATTCACTCAGCCTGTGCCTTTTGAGGCACCACCCTGGGAATGTTCTAGGTGCTGGGAGTTCAGCAGAGAACCAAGGACAATGACCCTGCTTTCGTGTCGTTTATATGCTAAAGAGAAGAAAGGAGAATCAACAGCACAAACGCATGGATTAAACACTGTATTAGAGCAATGCGCGGAATGCCAAGGAGAACAAGCAGGCAACGGGGAGCAGGGGTTATGGCTAAAACCGGGTATCAAGGACAGTCTCGCGGGCGTGCGGCACTCGGGCAAAGACCTGAAGGGGGGGATAGATACCTGGGTGGATATTGGGGGGAAAGAGGACTCCAGTCCAGGAAACCAGTGCAGCTGGGGGAGGGACAAATGGCTATGAGCTCAGAGAGGTCACAAGGGACAGATCCTCATGACCTCCAGGATCTAGAGGTTTTCACCATGAGCCGCAGAGCAATTGGAGGGTCTTGGGCAGAGAAGCCGTTTATGAGAATGTTTTTAACAGGAGCCCTAGTAGGGGCTCAAGGGTAGGAACAGGGGTAAGAGTGCGAAGTGACAGCAGTAATCTGGGTGGGAGGTGATGGTGGCAGACCAGGGTGGCATTTGCTGTGGAGAGAGGTAGAATTCTGAATATATTTAGAGGAAAGAGTGGTAGAATTTGCTGCTGCCTACTGCAAGAGGGAATAAAAGGAGAGTCAAGGATGACTCTTAAGCTGATGTTTTTTTTTTCAGCAGTGGGAAAGGACGCGGTTGCTACTTCCTGAGATGAGAAAGACAGGGCAAGTAGCAGGTTTGGGCAAGAAGATCAGGAGTTCAGATTTGAGTGAGTTTGGTTTGAGTTGTCCATTATCATCCAGGAGGGAACGCCCAGTTGGTAGTCTCCTTCCCCTCTCCCCCCTCCCTTATAATTGCAGGGGTTGTGACTTGCACCACGGTATGCACCAGCCCTCCAGTAGCCCCACTGACTGAGCCTGGCATCCCATTACGGATTGCTCTCTGATCAAGCATGGGCACATTTGAGCCATTTGTTTTACCAGAGGGAGCCATTTTAGTCATTATTCCAAGGCAGCTATTTGTCAGCTGTGGCCTTAGCAATTGGATGAGGAGTGTGTAGTTCAAAGGAAAGTCTCACCCTGCAGATACAAAAGTGGGAATCATTAGCCTGAAGTTGGTGTGTAGCCTTGGCTGGTGTGGCTCAGTAGGGTGAGTGCTGGCCTGCCAACAAAAGGGTCGCCAGTTTGATTCCCAGTCAGGGCACATGACTGGTTTGTGGACCAGGTCCCCAGGAGGGGGCACATGAGAGGCAACCACACATTGATGTCTCTCTCCCCTCTTTCTCCCTCCCTTCACCTCTGTATCAAATAAATAAAATCTTAAAAAAAAGTTGTGTTAAACCCTCAGATCAGAAGAAGAGTGAATTTAGAAAGTGTTAAAGAAGACAAACATGCACACACGAACACAGGCCCCACAGGGCTTTATTCTTGCTAAAACCCATGATACCAAACTTAGATTTAGTTCCCAACCTAACTGCAGTATCAGCCTCTCCTAGAATCTGCCCATGTCCCACCCCGCTATCCCCTGCCAACGGGAAGAAGAGGCAGTCTACATAATAAAGACCTTCCCCATCTCCCCGCCCCCCGCAAAAGAAGTTCCAACTCCAACATAATCCTTCCTTTTCTTTCCATAACGGCTTTCCCCCCAGTTTTCCTTCTGTAAGACCCTTCATTTTGTACAAGGCCTCAGAGCGCCCTTCCAGTTGCTAGCTCGGATGCTGCGCCACTCAAACATTGCTTAATAAAGCCAATTAGATCTTCAAATTTACTAGGTTGGATTTTGATTTTTAACAAAACAAGTGTGCAAATTCTTAGATCACAGGGTGGTGGTGTTTGTGAGGATCAAATCGAATGCATACGTTCTACAACTGGCACGCAGAGCTCAACAGAGAGGGTGTCTACTTCTATTAACAAGCCCATCTGTAGGAGCTTGTCCCGGGGCAACATCCAGCCCATCACTGACTGCGCATTTTGCAACAATCACACGCCCCCAAAAGAAGTTGGGGAAGAAGCAACGACTGGAAGTAGTTGAGATGACTGGCATTTATAGATGCACGGCTCTCAGTCCAATCCTTTGGAAGCGGAGGCTTGGGGAGGCAAAGCACATCTAGCTGGCGGCCGAATGGAGCTTCAGCTAGATCTCCGGGTCTCCCCTCACTGCGTCCGCACAGCTCCGAGCTTACTCCACCCAGGCGGCAGAGCTACCGCTCCAGCCTGAGCCATAGTCCCGCCGGTCACCCACGCACCTGGGCCTCTCACGTGTCTAAGTTCTGGGAAGCTCCCGCCTCCAGCTCACTGCACTGCTGCCGAGTGTCGGTCGGGAGGAGGCAGGGCTGGCCCAGCGGGCAGTAGAGTGAGAAGGGAAAGGGGTGGAGCGGGACTGGTTTTTGCGCGCGGTGGCTGTGCGCATTTGGGTTCTTTACGCGTGCGAAACACTCTTGGAATGGGGCGCCCTGTGCCCTAGAACAGACGACTGGCGCGGTGGAAAATGGAAAACGTTGGAGAAGGAGAGGGCTCGAGTCGCCCAGCCAGCGCTTGGGGCTGCAGCCCGGGGCGGGGCTGGGAAAGTTGAGTTTTAGACCCGGAGGGCTGGCCTCCCTGCGGGAGCGCGGGCCAACCAGGGCCGTAAAAGGCCGGAGCAGGCGAGGTAGGTGTGGCTTTGCCTTCCTGACCTGAGCCCGGATCCCTGACGCCTGGTCTCCCGCAGCTGCGGCCTCTCAGCCATGGGCGCCGTTTGGTCTGCCCTGCTGGTCGGAGGGGGTCTGGCCGGAGCGCTTTTCATCTGGCTGCTCCGGGACAAGGGAAAGAAGGGGGACGAGCGGGACGCCACTCCTGGGAAGGCTGTGGCTGCGGGAGGCGATCCTAGTGGCGGCAGCGGACTGAGTCCCGCACCTTCCAGGCCCGAGCTGGTCGCCAGATCAGGTATTCTTCCCTCCGTGTCTCGAGGGCATATCCGCCAGGGGTCTTTGAAGTTCCTCCTGGGGCGTTCCTAGCCGCACGGTCCCAGGACTAGCTTTCCCTGCCCCGGGTAGGACCCTCCTCGCCCAGTATTTCCCATGCTGGGGAGCACGCACTGGACAGGTTTCTCGCCCCCTACCGAGGCCCTGGAAATGCCCTGGCGGTTCGTCCTAGGGCGGCGCCCCACAGTCTGGGTCCCCAGCGCCCGTCCCTGCGGACCTGCCCCTGCCCCTCAAACAGGGATGGACTCCGCGGGGCGGCACGTGGTGCAGCGCGCGTGCCTGCGGCGGCGCCGGCCCCACCCCCGCCCTGGCTTCGGAAAGCAGTGCGGAGGCTTAGGGGGACTCTGCCACGCTCTTCGATCTCTGCTCGAGCAGGGATCCTTTATCAGTGTCAATCGTGCAGACTCCTGTCCTCCCATCCCTCACCCCACGGAAGAGCTGGGTTTGGGAACACCCGAAGAGCACCTCCCGCTCTCTGGTTGCCTCTGTCAGAGGCGAAGTTCAGGCTGGACTCCGGCCGTTGGGCCGGTGCTGGAGCCGGGGCTGCAGGCTGGGCGCCCGGGTCGGAGCTGGCGGCCCTCGCGCGCATGCTCACCGCAACAGCACAAGGCTGTCTGACTTTGTGAGGGTTCTCAATAGCGGACGCAACTCCGAATTGACACGTAGGTTTAAATCTCCACATTTTAGAGAGGGTGTGCGAGGCAAAGTGGAAACGCTGGCAGAAGCCCTTACTTGCCAGTGTCCTCGCCTGGATCCAGCCTTCGGTGACAATGACATCTGTGCGCTTTATTTTTAGTGGAATGCTGCTCATGTGTAGCCACTTGAAAATCTGCCATTGATATGAGATGAGCAGAGCGCTCATTTTTCTTTATCTGGCCTTGTGTTTCAGGTTGAAAGATTGGGGGAATTCAGAGTAATATTTGTTTCCATCTTACTTCCAACCCCACCATTAAAGAGAAAATTAAAGGCCATCTTGCCCCACCCCTCACCCCCACCCACCCCCCAAACCCATCTTTGAAGACTGTATGACTTTAAAGATTTTGGTCTTGTAGGGGAGCACTTGGGACTACTAACGAAGTGACAAGAAGGAAATGGAGTCTTTAGAGAGCTTGGACTGTGCACTTTGAAGAACACTTTACAACGTGTACAGTGGGAGGGAATGGGAAAAGCCTATGGTTTGTTGAAGAGCTTCCCCGCGCATGGTGCTGGCAAGGAGAAGCCAGCCCCCGCTGCCCCTCACACCCAGCGATGCGCTGCTGTGGTTTGCGTTCTCACCGCGGCAGCGGCTGCTGACCGGCCGGCATCTGCGAGAGCCGGTCCCTGGGCTGCGCGCAGTCCCTTAGCTCCCACGTGGGCACCGCTGGTGTGTGGGCAACCACCCAGCCCTTTGCCCACAGGCTGGGCCGCATTTTGTGATGATAGGAGCCAGACACCTTGGCTTGGCTGCATGCCAGTACGGCCTCCAATACAGAAATTGAGGACTGTGACAAGTTACACTTTGCCTCTACACCTTGCCATTCAACTCCATTCAACACTCCTGGATAAGCCTTTTATTATTGGGTACACATGGACGTTCTCAAAACACAGTACTGGCTGAGTGTCTGAACCAGGTCATTAGGTACTTGATTTGGCAGGGATAAATTTCGTGAAATGCAGCTCGATTACTGGTAAAGTCTTCAATGACTAAACTTTTTCTCAGCCCAACTTGTTTCTCATGAGAACTGCCTATTACATTGTTTTTACAGAGCATCTTCAAGAAAGCAATGGATGTTTGGTTTCAGAGACCAAAGGCCCTGGTAGCGGGCAGGATGCAGCATGGAGGCTGCAGAGTCCTTCTGGAGAACATGGTGACGGTGACAATTCAAGTGAGCATGTTCCTTTTGGACGGTTTCCAGACACAGAATCCATAGCTGCATCTGCAACTGGTTACTCTAGGGGTTGCTGTGAAACTTCAAGAACTGAAAGCCATGAATCTTGTGTAGGAGAATGGGGAGTCCAAAAAGGACTAGAGACACTTGCTCCGTGTTTTGCAGAGAAGTTGCCTTCTAGCAACCTGCTCGTGGACAGAGGTAAAGAAGAAGTGAGCCTTGCACGGTTGGACAGTCAGGACTCGGCTGACCAGGAGGACTGGGAGATGGTGTCCAGGCACTCATCTTGGGGAGACATTGGTTTGGGCGACAGTCTTGAGGCTCCAATGTTAAGCCCAAACCAAGGAATGAACTTTGGCAAAAACACTCTTGTGGAAACAAGAGGTCGGGAAGTGGATGTTAAAACAAAAAGGGAAGTAGCTAAGACTTCAGAGTGTCAGCAAGTCAGTGTCAGGTTCCAGGTCCATTATATCACAAATGCTGGTGTGCAACTCATTGCAGTAATTGGAGACCATGAGAAGCTTGGGGGATGGAACACTTACATCCCCCTCCAGTACAGCAAGGGTGGGTTCTGGTCTCGTTCTGTCTCCCTGCCGGCAGATACAGTGGTGGAATGGAAGTTTGTGGTGGTAGAGAACGGGGAAATTACTCGCTGGGAAGAATGCAGCAATAGGTTTCTAGAAACTGGCCATGAGGATAAATTGGTTCATAAGTGTTGGGGGGTTCACTGATTCAGTTTGCAAAGTACTGAAGAAGCTGTTGCAGAATGTGGAAGAAGCTAAGGCTGTGGAGTACACTCAATAATTTGAAATGAAGGAAGTATAACTCCAAGTTTAACTGAGTTGTTTGATTTGCTAATGGCTTGTGTCTAATGTGCAGAAATATATCTATATATCTATGTATCTATAGATATAGATAGATAATGCTTCCAGTGAGCACAGACTTTTTTCTGTGGTGCTGATGGACAGATTTATGCTAACTTATCCGCACTTTTGGGCTTTGTCCTCTTGGGCAGTGACTTGGCTAAGCTTCAGGTGTGCCCTGGTCAGGGAGCACAAAAGCAAACCAGCTGCACGGGGTTCAAGGTCGAGCTTTTGGGTGATCCTTAGACCAAGGGAGTGAAACAAGCTGCATTCAGAGAGCTGATTTCCTCGTGGTGCAGCTGAAGAAATGTTCTCTACTACATTATGTTTAAAAATAGTTAACAGTGATCAGGAAGTATCTGTTACTAGACATGATTAGAGAGGCTTGATTTTACCTGCCTGGTATGGTTTGAAGGTGGCAAGTGTGTCTTTGTCTTGTAGTCGAAAGCTAGTGTAGGAACAGCAGAAGCAGCCCATGAGGAAAGGGAACAGGAATAGGGTTGAAGTGTGTGCTGAGCCAGGGGGCCTGAATGAGAGCTCTTAGGGGGCTGGGAGGGACACATAGGGACACCTGACTGCAGGGAGGGACACACCCCTCCTTTACTCCTGGGGCCTTTGCTGAGCCACCTCTGCCCACCGCAGGGACCGACAGGTGGGCAGGCCCACAGCAGTCATTTCACCCGCTCCCCTCTCCTTCCGTGTCTACCTTGGGTAACCAAATTGCAACAGGACAGTGACAGAGAAGTACAGCATCTTTGCTCTGAGAAGAAATAAACATTTGAACTTTGCTATTACAACTGAAAAAAATAAAAACTGAGTTTTAATATCTTTTTTAAATGTCTGAGTTATTTGTCTAAATCTTGGTACCATAATAGCTTAGGTGTAAAATAAAATAGTAATATTTTCCTCCATTAATAACAGACACAGAAGCAAATATCAGGAGGCAGAGAAGTCTGTTTTTCTCCCTTTGAAGACAAACTTTAGAATATTTCTTTCAAAATTGTACCTTTGGAGGGACATTATGCATGCCTGTACTTGAAAATGAATTCTTATATAACAATTTTGAATAAGTGGAACATCTTTTGGTGAAAAATATTGTTTAATTTTGGTTACAGATGCACTTTGCAGAAAAAAAGCGTAAACCCAGCTGAAAATAGTGTTAGAAAGTGCTTAAAAGAACGAATGTTTGATACTTTTTGGCTCACAGCATTTTTATGTTAAATTATGCTAAAAGAAGCATATACATTAAATGCTTCTTACAGACTCCATAACGAATTCAGTACTGTGAGGCTGGTGTTCAGAAGGCATTTCCCATTACTGCCCAGAATGCCCAGGCATCTCTATTAGGCAAAATTAAAGGTAAAACAATTTATAATAAACATCTTTAGAGTTCTGTTATTAGCCATTTTATCATTACCTGATGAAATAAAAATGAATCTTTCAGCAAATCCAATTGATACAACATATATAGGTACTAAATTACATATTTAAATTACTGAAAATGGAATGTGCTAACACTGACATTTAGAGGAGAAAAATGAGGGTTTTGGTTTTCTTTGGGTGGGCGTCCCCGTGCCCTGCCTGGTTTATGGTCTGTGCTGCGGGGCCTAGGCCAGCTGCTGTCCCAGACACACCCATGGAAGGGGGCTGCAACCACAGCCTACTTCTTACTCATGGAACAGTCAGCAGTGGGGGTTCCTGGCAGGAGGGCAGCTCTTGCAGAGATTGTCCCCCAGGCTCCTTCTGTCCTGCAGTCCCCTGGGACCTCACTGTCCCAGGGGAAAGGGGAAATGGAGTGGGGGAAACCACACGTGCTTACTAACACTTTTGGCCAGAAAGTGCCACACATTGCTCTGTCCACGTGCGGTTAAGTGGAGGGGAGGTGGGGCTGGGAAACAGCCTCTGACTGGGCAGCTGTTTCTCAGTGACGTCTGGGCCAGAGAACCGGAGTGCAGACTTTTGGGGACAGCCAGCCTCCTGCCACCCTGTCCCTGTTGTCTTTGGCACCACTGAAATGTTTTTGTATATGTTGTCCTTGTTTGGTTTGGTTCACACATGTGGTAAAATACAGTGTAATAAATATATTTGGTCGTTGCCCCAGGTTCTTGGCACTGAGCTCCTCAAACTCTTAGAATTTCTTGGGAGACGGGAGTGCCTTTGTTATTCACAATGAGGCCCTTTAGGTGACACCAGAGTTTACGCTAATAAGGTGATTTATGGTGGAGCCCCTATAAAGCCTCTGGACTGCGCTGGTCTCCAGAAAGACCTAGTGATTAGACATTCGGCACTTTCAGTCCCACCTACCAATCTCTGGGAAGGGGTGGAGGACAGGAGACTAGGCTCTAAAAACTCTTGAAACCAGTAAAGTGCCCAATAAGGATTATTTGGTCAACCATGGTCCAAAGGACCCAATTAGATTATAATGGAGCCGAAAAGTTCCTACCACCCAGTGAGGCGGAGGCCACCCCAACGTCACAGCATTGCTCCTGCATTTGCGGTGGTGCTGCTGTGAGCAAACGCATGCGCAGCCAATGGTATAAAGCCTCCGCGTACAGTGACGCACGGCATATGCTCCTCGACAGTAAACGAGCCTGTTACCAGTTTACATACTACCTACACGATGCTTTGTAATTGTCATTTTAGTGTACTCTTTTTACTTATTAAAAAAGGTTTGCTATAGAACAGTATGGCCTGGTGCATTGGCAGCAGCCTCATCTTGTGCTTTCCAAATCTCCCGATTGCATCACCTTCTCTCGTGCTTGATTTAACCTCATGTTGTTTTAGACTAGGTGTACAGTGTTTATAAAGTCCACGGCAGTGCACTGACGACCTACCTTTCCCATTCGCTCACCACTCACTGAGCCACCCAGAGCCACTTCCAGTCCTGCAAGGTACCTTCATTGTACGTGCTCTATATGGGTGTACCAGTTTTTACCTTTCACATCGTATTTTCATATTTTTACTACACCTTTCCTGTGTTTAGATAGGTTTAGATACACAAACACTTACCATTGTGTTACAGTTGCCGACAGTACTCAGCACAGTGACATGCTGTGCAGGCTTGTGGCCCAGGAGCAAGTCTACACCACACAGCCTGTGTGTGCAGTTGGCTCTACCTGCTGGCGTGTGACAGTGCACTCGATAAAGTTTGCACAATGATGAAATCGCCTAACAGCACCTTTTTGAGAACATATCCTTGTTGTGAAGCAGCTCCTGACGGCGAGGAGATTTAATGAGCTTCGGGGTGGCGAGCACATCAAGGTGCCGAGAGGGCGGCACACCCGAAGCGGCCGGGGAGCTTCCAGCTCCAGATCCCCAAACCTTGCCCTATGCATCTCTTACATTTTGCTGTTCTTGAGTTGTTTCCTTTATAACAAACCAATAATAGTAACTAAAGTACTAAGTTCCATGATCCATTCTAGCAAATTACTGAAACTCAGGAATAGGTTGTAGGAATCCCCAAATCACAACCCGTTAGTCAAAAAGTACTGCTGGTCCGGGACTTTTGATTGGCATCTGAAGGGGGAGCGGCCTTGAGAGACTGAGCCCTTAAATCTGTAGAATCTGGCATTAACTCCAGATAGTGTCAGAACTGAACTGACTTCTGGGACATCCAGCTGGGGCCCACAGAGAACTGGTTACTCGTGTTGGGAAACACGCTGCACTCAAAACCCCCTGATTTTTTAAAATCTCAGTAAGGCAGACAGAATCCATTCAATCTGAAGAAGCTACCCACTGACTGAAGAACAACACGTTTTCTTTATTTCTTTATAGCTCTTAATATATAAAAGAGACACTTTTCCAAAAGGTTTGATTAGGGGCCCCCGTGCTTTGTTACTGACAGAATACACAGCGAGTTCGGGGTCACAAGAGGAACCCGTGTCAGTGTGGGGTGTTGGTGCTGTTCTGGGCGTCACCCCACATCTTTGACTTTCCCATGAAAGTTGTCTGTTCAGTTGAAAGAAAAATAACTATTGCCTCAGCACCAGTAAAAATATTAACAAACACATAATTATACCAACACATCAGTATAAATTGATACCTTATAAGTTATGAATACTTTCCCAACTAGCTAGTACTGCTTGAAGTTTTACTGGGAGAGCATTCAAGAATATTTTATTTCAAAATAGAGTTTACAGGACAGGGTAACTTTTATTAAATTTTCACATAAAAAGAAGAAAAGTTCATGGGGCACTAATTATAAGTAACACCACAATTAATTGGGCATCATCTCTCTGTAAAGATTAGGCAAGCAATGTATTATTTTAGTAACATTTTTTCCTGGTCTTTCACTTTCTGTATCCTTTTCTCTTGATTTCTGATCATTGAAGACATTGCTGAAAATGTTGATAAAACAAAGTTAGAACAGCAACATTTACCGAGGCTTTAATTCTATTATGTGCTTTTGAAAACATCAGCTCGCTACTGTAGAATACATACATTCTGAGCTCAAGAGGGTCTTAAAACTTGCAAAGTAACATATTTTTGAAAAGACATGGAACAGAGCTAAGGATAAATCTTTACTCTTTCAGTTATTTTAAATGGGCACGATAATTATTACTGTGGAAGTAACACATGCTAATGTAAATAATTTGAACACCTCGGACACGTATAAAGAGAGAGGAAAGTCTCTGTTTCCGTCCCATCACCTGCTGAACCCCCTCTCAGAGGTCGTTACTGTAAACGGCCCAGTGTCTTCACGCACGTGCACGCCTACACACACGCGAGTTTTCTTCTTTACAGAAATGTAAATGTAGTACAAATTGTTCTTTAGTGTTTTTGTTTTATAAGTTGTTCTGTAGCTCACATTATTCACTTAACAAAACGTTAACATTGCCGCAGTTCAGATCCTGCTTCCTTAGGCCCGCACGGTGCTCCGTTACAGGGATGTGCCAGCGTGTTCGCAAATACATTCTTAAAAGTTGCTTTCTTAGTTTTATGTACAATCTTATAGGAAGTACTTCTATAAACAAACTTTTGTGCACTTGTGCAATTATTTCTTATAGAATAAATTGTTACAAGTGGAATTTCTGGGTCAAGGCATCTGTGTACTTTAAGTTTTGATAAATGCAGCCCAAATTTTCTCCAAAATATTTGTTTCATAATTTCCAAGAGACAGCCCACCCAGAAAATATATCTAATATAGCGGTCTTTTCATTTTTCGGACAAATGCGGCACGTCCCCATCTGCACCCTTACGTGGTGGCATCACTCAGATCAACTCGGAAACGAAAGTCCATGTGTGACAGAAACGGGGCCGAGAACATAATGCATCCTCTTTGAAAAACTCACGGTGAACTTAAAATCAAACATTTTTCCTGATATTTATATACACAAGGATCTGGGGTTATGATAAGAGATTTGAAATTTTCTTTTATAACAATTATAGCATTAGTATAATAAAAAATGTGGCCTCTGGAATTAGAAATTATAGAGATCAAGTCCCAGCTCCACCACGCATGTGACTTAGAATTTATTGACTGATTGTGGTTTTATCTCTAGTTTCCTCATTTTTCCAATGACACGAGACTAGTGCCCATCTCCCAGGGTTGTAATGAGGCTCACACAGAAAAAACATAAGTGAAGCTCTGAGCACAGGGCTGGCATATAGCTGGCAAATGCTCAATAAATGCTACTAGCAGCTATTATTATTAATAAGGTTAAATTTATTTTATAAGGATTTGTTCTTAGAAAAATATTATCATTCATCTGCAACTCATTTCTCTAGAGCTGGAAAGATGGAATAATAGGTATACTTCAAAATTAATCTCCCTCTGAAAAAAGGCTCCAGGATTCATGAATTTTTGTCAAAACAACATAAAATGTGATAGCCCTCCCAAGTCCATGGGAATGTCCACCTGGAACTTATGCCCAAGAGTCGCCTATCATCTGCTGAGTACAATAATTTCTCACCCAAGTAGCTTTAGTTTACTTATAAGTAGTTTATCTTTTTATTTAGTGATTC
Source organism: Micronycteris hirsuta (assembly GCA_004026765.1). Taxonomy (NCBI): domain Eukaryota; kingdom Metazoa; phylum Chordata; class Mammalia; order Chiroptera; family Phyllostomidae; genus Micronycteris; species Micronycteris hirsuta. Next base: position 185,753 of record PVJI01001132.1, on the reverse strand, counting down.
ATTATGTGGCATAGTCTCTTATAACCCATGCTAATTAAAACCCTGTATAAGACTAAATTTACTGTGACTTTTTTTCCTGGCTACTGACTGCAATTGCATCCTGGCTACCTCCACACAAACACTTATCTAGAGGAGAGGGCGAAAGTGACCTGCCTAAGATCACACAATAAATCCAGGGCTTGGTCATGGTTAAGTCCCTTATATTTTGACTACGGTTGCTTATTCAAGATCCTGTGCAGTGGGTCAATAGGTAGAGGCTTCAATGGAAGGGCAGTCTGCTTTTGAGCAAGGACGATCTCGCCAAACGTACACCGTACCTTGGTTCTTCATTTGTAAGTCTTCCACCAGAGTCTGCAAGCTCTCCAGTCTGTTCTGAAGCTTCCTGCACGTCTTTCCTGTGGTTTCTATTGGCTGAGACTGTGAAGCTATTAGAAAATTGCTTAGATGTGATATTAAAAGCCTATTTAATATATATTCTAGAAGTCTTCCAATTACAGGTTAAACAGTCTTTCCTTTAAAATAACAAGAACCTTAAAACACTATTTAAAAATAAAGTCTTATCTAAATATTGCAATATTAGCTTATTAGATTTTGTTTCAGATCAATCTGATTTACTCTTATTTCACCACATTGCATTACATGGGATGAGTGAGAGGAATACTTTCATAATACATTCTGTGTTATCAATGACAGCTTTTCATGCCAAACCTTGAAGTTCCATGAACTCAGGATTTGGAAGAACAAGATTTAATACTGGCACTGGCAACATCCTTGAAGGTGTGTGAGGCCAAGTCGCGTTTTATGCGCCGCTGCCTGAGTGAGGAGGGTGCTACAGGGTGGAAGACGGTGGCCTGGGTGCTGACAGGGCCGCGGTGAGCCGAGGGCAGACGTGGAGGGAGCAGCCGACGGGGGCTAGACAACACGCAAGCTACTCTCTCATCAGTGTGCTAGGTTTTGTCAGCTCTAAAAAATTCTCAATGGGCAATTTCAAGATTTTAATTTTGACCTTAGTCTCTGATGCAACCACTTGCCTAGTTGACCCCTCCTCAAGGGGAATGACGCTCTAGAGCGCTGGGGCTCTTTGAGTCACGGTCACATATGACAAAAAACATGTCAAGTTCAATTCAGCATCTATGTATTTAATGTCACTGATTTATCAGGAATGTATTCTAAAACAAATCATGCTATCTGTCTTAGCAAAAAAAAAAAAAAGAACTCAGAATTTAAAAAATGGACATTTTGATAAGCTTGTATGATAGATATTTGCATTTACAAAAGCAGAGACAGCCATGATTTTAGAGAATGTAAATAAGAAAAGCAGAGCATTTAAAAGAATGCATGGAATCTTATAATAGAAAAAAGTTCATTAATCATGACAGAGAAAGAAAGAGATAATATTTACATATAATTTCTGTGTATTTATTAATTTCTGTGTATTTATACACACACACACGCGCGATTCTATTTAAATCAGACCCACTAGTTACACAGCTAGCTATCAGAACTTGCATATAAGAGCACTGTGTAATATCTTATTCTGATTACAGAAAGGAACTTTCAATTTACCAGAGCTTTAAAAGCAATTAATCTTATTATTGATATTAGATCATTCTTACCTTTAACAGAATCAGGCGAATGAACAGATTTGGTGGATCTACACTGCAATGTGGAACCTACTGAATCTTCAGCTGAACTAGTTAGGAGTGAGTGAACTGGAGACTTCTTAGGAGAAGAGTGGAATGAACGAGAAGCTGAATTTTTCACAGATGGACTTACTAAAATTTTGCAAGAACAAAAGTAAAAGAAGAGATTTAATTAAAAATAGCACACCACACCTCTCAAAAAGTCAAACTCACAAGAAAGTGTTCCCAATGCCTGGAGGGGAGCAGAAAGGACGTTCTATTGAATACCCAAGGCTCTGGGTGGGACTCGAAGGGGCTCTGCATGGAAAAGGACTGTGTCTTCGAAATAAAGATCTATAGGAACAAGACCTGCCCTTGGGGATCTGAGGTCCAGCTTCAAATCTTCTTAAATTCCTGATTGGATTAAATTAATCTGTGATTGCTGGTGTCCTTAGCTGTCTACAAGTGAGCATGAATGTGCTTTCCTGAGGAAGGTAACCTCATTGTAAGCACCAAAACATCCGTCCAACTTTCATATATGTTTGTCTACACTAAAAACAACCAGGTGTATGAGGAGACAAAATTACATAATGGAAAATCAGGAGAAAAATATAGATAACAGCTATGGACCCCCAAGGTCTGGACAGTGGAGGCTGGGACAACAGACTAGTGCAGATTCAAAGAGCATTACTGCAAACTCACACAGGTTCTTCTTGCATAAAGGAAACCATACCTGGACATATCAATAAAACCTGCTAACAGACAACCAAACCAAACCAAAGACAAAACCAGTCTTAAAGCAGCCAGAAGGGCAAAAAAGACAAATTACATTTAAATGAGCAACAATTAAATTTAGAACTGACTTCTTAGTAGAAACAGTGGAAGCCAGAAAACAATGGACTATTTTCAAAGTGAAAAAAAGTCAACTCTAAAATTCTATACTCAGCAAAAAATATTCTTCAAAAATGAGCATAAAATAATGATAAGTTCAGAAAAACAGAAACTAGAAAATATGTCCCCAGCAGACTTACATTAAAGGAAACATTAAAGGAATGAGAGAAATGATATCAGATAAAAGATAAAGTATAAATATGTGGATAGATTAAAATGACTATCAACTGTATAAAACAATGCAAATTATCTCCTGCAGTATTTACATTTCTAATTACAATAAGTGATAATAATTGTATGTAAGTGGGAAGGACAGTGAATAGATTTAATATATTCTAAGGTACTCACTATGTATGAGATTAGGTAAAGCACTCATTTATATTAATCTAATAAAGCAAGGTATATCTTGTGTTCTCTTGAATAAAACAACAATAAAAACATATAAGTGAAGTACACCTGAAGGAATTGTTAAATTTCAAATAAGTGCTCTTTTCTTCAAATATTAGTCTTTAAAAGATTTCTCACAAGTTAAAAACTATTTAAAAATTAAGAGTTTGTTTTTATTTAAGAATATTACGGGTTTTTGGGGAAGATTTTATTTATTATTTTCAGAGACTGGGGAAGGGAGGGAGAAAGAGAGGGAGACACATCAGTGTGTGGTTGCATCTCACATGGCCCCCACTGGGTACCTGGCTGGCAACCCAGGCACGTGCCCGGGCTGGGAATTGAACAAGCGACTCTTTGGTTTGCAGGCTGGTGCTCAATTACACTTATTACCCGCCAGGGCAAAAGATAAGTGTAATTGAAAAAAAGAAAAAGACAAATGGAACCAGGGCTGTGGGAGGGTGTGATTCTAACTCAGGCTGTGAGGGTCGTCTCACTGCAGCAGCGATGAGCGAAGGCTGCAAACAAGGTGAGGGCGTTAGCGATGGAGAGGGCACGGTGGGCGGAACGGTCCTGACACAGACGCTGCCTGGACTGTTCAAGAACAGTTCAAGGACGGATGAAGCAGAGTGAATGAAGTGGGAACAGCAGGAATGAGACAACAGAATTAGTGGGGACTTACAGGCTATTGTAACAGCGTCAGCTGTCATTCTCGTGGAAATAGGAAGCCGCTGCAAGGTTTTCAGCCGGCCCCATCTCTGTGCTTTCACTGAACACTCACCTGCAGATGTGAAGGTAAAGCAGCTCGAGGGATCCTCCAGCTCCCCTGTGTGCAATGCGACTGGCTCTCTGGAAGCACAAGAACCGTCATGCAAACGCTTCGTTTCAAAGACACAGTGTTCATTTTTATGGACAGAAGCAAGCTAGTGCAGGCAAAGTGACGGCTTAAAATAAAAACTCAAGGTGGCAATCCTAACCCTAAACTGCAGAAAGCCTCACTGGATATGAGGGAGAGCCAAAGCTGCATTATATTTATGTATTCCATGCCCATGAACATTTTGCAGAATGAAAATTTAAAAATACATAATCTTAGTTAGAAAATTCATTTTTGTGTAATAGTAGCTATGAAACCCAAATATTTCTCTCATGGATGCTGAGGTAAGATCTTAATGACTTATGTAAAAATGAAAAAGAAACAAAGGAAAAAGGAAGGAAACCTCTCGTAGCAATAGTAGCATTGCTTTACATAACCATCAAACTTATTTACATCAGTACGTTGAAAGAAACCACGTAGTTCTGTGCTGTGGGTTCTGGTATGAGAATATTATGGCAGCAGGTCTCCAGGTGGTTCCCCTGCAGGGGGTTTGTGAAGTCAAAACTATTTTTATCATAAGATATTATTTGCTTCTTAACTCTTAGTGTCTTACTCGTGTACAGTGGAGTTTCCAGAGGCGGCGTGACATCTGATATGACGAAAGATTACATGCAGGCACACATAAGAGAATCCAGCTGTCTTTTATTAAGCCATGCATTCAATTGTGAAACAATGCCTTCTCAATGGCTGTTTGTTTGGAAATAGAGCTATTTTTCATAATAAAATAGATTATAGTCACATCTAATATACTTTGTTACTTTTAAATAAATATCAGTGTCTTACAATTTCTAAATGCTTACAATTAAAATTTATTTTCCAATATTTAAAATGGCAATAGACATAACCCAGATAAACCAAAGGTCTTTGTAGTCCTCACTGGTATTTGGGAGTGCAGAGGAGTCCCGAGACCAAGAACTTTGAGAAAAGTCCTGGAAAGGAAGGTCGTGGTTACATTGTGCATAGTCTTAATCATCAGGGCAGAGTTTCTGCTTGCTGCAGGAGGCAATAGGAAGCCTTTGAAGATTTGGGGGCTGGGCAATAGATACAGTCTGAGGTGTGCTTTAGGCAGACCAATTTGCAATTGGTGCATGGGAGTGACTGAAATGCGCATGAGATCAGAGATTTAAACACATCTACACTAAACACCGTAGAGGCAACAACAGTCCATGAAAAAAGGAGAAGGGCTAGGCTTAAAAATCGCTGTCAAAAACCTACCTGTGTTTAAAGGCCAAGAACCTACAAATGTTACCTTATATGGCAACAGAGCTTTTGCAGGTGTGATCACATCCAGTGTGGATTTTGAGATGGGGAGATTATGCTGGATTATCTGGACAGGCCCTAAATGCGGTTATAAGTGCTTTTCTAAGAGGGAGGCAGGGGGAGATTTCATGAAGAGAGAAGATGGTATGACAATCTCAGCAGAGATTCGAGGCTGCTATCCTATGGGGTGTGAAGATGAATGAAGGAGCCACAAATCAGAGTGTAAAGGAAGAAAGCTCTTGAAGTTGGCAAAAGGTAAGGAAATGAATTAGTCCCAAGAACTTCCGGAGCTGTGTGGCCCTGACAACTGATTTAAGACTTCGGGCCTCCAGAACTTGTTCAGACAGATACATTTGTATCATTTTAAGCCACTAATTTTGTTACAGAAGCTATAGGAAGTTAATACAGGCAGACCGAGGGCATGATCCAAGAAGAAAATGGATTTGAGAACTGTTTTAGAGTCATCAGTAAGATTTGGTGACTGGGGAAATGAGACAAGTGAGAAAGAAGAATCACAGGTAATGTAAGTGGGAAAGCCACTGTGTAACAGAGCGTGAGCTGGGGGAATGATTGGGTGGGACAGCCACCTTTATTCATTTGGTCATTATAATCTTCGGGTCATTATGTTTCGTTTCCTGCAACATCCATATGGAGAATTAAAAGAGAGAGCTAGATACTATGAAGCCTTTATAGGAAACCTTCCTTAGGGCATAATGTTGCTCATTAAACTTTAACAACATGACAGAATAAGAAGAGTCAATTTTCCAAAAAATCTTTGAGAGATGTTGTTCTCAGAATAATTCAAGCACAAATACCAGAGTTACTTGTCTAATTTTTATTCTCTTCTGGGTATGTGAAGTCTATTGGTTTAACTTATATGGCTGCAGAAGTTTCTAGATTAAGAGACATTACTATAAGATATTGATTAAAGAAAATGTGCTGCCCTTCCAGTGAGATGCTAAGATAAAACAGCAATTTTAGTATTCTTCCTCATTCATGAGTTTTAAAAACAGTCAATTTGCCACAGTGTAGAGCACTCGAATGCATTTGTAATTTTCTAGCATGCAGCATACTTTTCAGATCTGTTAAATATTCAAAAATCACTTCTTCCCATTGAACAGAGGAAGAGGCTGGGGCCCAGCTTTTCCTCAGCATTCTCTCTTCTCTACAACGCACTGCTGCTGAAGGAAGCGGACTTCTCTAGTCATGGAAAACCCAGCGGAGCTTCACTTAGCTCAGGGAAGCAGTCAGTGCCTTTGTGGCCGTGCCCAGGATTGGGCTCTTCCCCAGCAGCTCAGTCCAGGTTCCCAGAGCTGGGGAGCCAGACAGCCCTGAGTTCAAATCCAACTCCACTGTATGACCTTGGCAAGCTGCTTAAGCAACCGGGGTCTTCATTTCCAGCCTACACATGGGGGCAATAATGCCTACCTTATAGATTGGGTAGACTGAACGTAGTGAGTCTAAAACACCCAGAAAATAGAAAAATAAAAATGTGCAGTAGATAGTTGCAGGTATTATTAATAGGAACAATGCAGTGTTACACACCCAGGGGAGAAAAATCAAATCTCATTTCCTTTAGGTTAAGAGAAAGATATATTTAGAAGGGTTCAAGTTTGTTGTGCATTGATCAAGTAGCAGGGGCAGTAAGAAACTATTTGCAATACTGGCTTAATTCATTCACTAAACAAAGATTTACCGACTAGCTACTGGGCGGCAGGAGCTTTATGCTGAGGATATGATGATGAATAAGCCTCTGCCTAGCTGGAATTTAAACAGTAGAATTCATTTTCATATTTTATGATTTAAAAAGGGCTCTGATATCTCTATTTTTGGGGTGTGGTGAAAATAGAAAAGAAAAAATAAGTGTTTTTTCCCCCAGCAGTCAGCCCATAAGCAGACCTTAGACTGTCTGCAACAGGGCCCATGCGTGTCTCGCTCCCTGGGTAACATTCGAAGGGCCCAGCACAGAGTGTGGCACATCGGGGGCGGCTGACGATCTTTTGAATTGGTGAATGAACAGCAGTGCAGGGGACAGTCTGAAAGTCCGGGCTGGTAAGATCTTGCTTACCTGCTGAGAGTTCCGCTTGATTTACTGCCTTCAGTGGAGTCCCTTAATGAGTTGCTGCTTCTGTTGGTAGAGGGAGGAGGGAAATTAAAGACCACGCAATGTTATTTTAACTTAGTGACAAACAAAAGTGTTCCTCTGAACGTTGCTTTTAGGAGTGAGACTGGGGCGCTGGCTCTTCCAGGTGGAGGAAACGTTACGGAGAAGAGCCTGAAGACACGGGAATCAGGAGTCTGTCTAGGTCAGCGTGGAATGTGGGAGTGAAGCAGGCTAGTGACAGGTCAGGGAGATTCTGAGGGTCGGCCTGAGGGGACACGTACTTAATGCAGTAGACAGTTTCACTGAAATTCTTTTTCTAGTTTCAGTAAAAAATGTAACAGCTTTCTTTCTTTGTATTTTTAAAAGACTTTTAAATTTATTTTTAGAGAAAATGGAAGGGAGGGAGAAAGAGGGGGAGAGATACATCAATGTGTGGTTGCCTCTTGTGTGCTCCTAACCGGGGACCTGGGCCTGCAGCCCAGGCCTGTGCCCTGACTGTGAATCAAACCAGTGACTCTTTGGTTCGCAGGCCGGCACTCAATCCACTGAGCCATGCCAGCCAGGATGTAACAGCTTCCTTTCAATGAGCCCCAAATTCCCATGTAAACTATCCAAACAGACTTTCCAAATTACCTAGTCACATATAAAATTATTGGACAATTACTTAGATTTAAGAATCGCAGATTCTTTTTACCTATAGCACGCCTCCAATCTCAGGCTTGACTCAGCAGCGCGGTCCCTTGCTCTGTCGTCGCTGTAGAGATAAATGTAGCTTCAGTGACTTACACAAAGAATAATTTCCAGATTCCACATATTTTTAGAATAGACAATTGCTTATATGTATTTAACTCTTCCTTAAGGAACAGCAGTAGATTTTAGCCTCTTCACCTCAGAAATGCCTTTCTGTTCCATGGACTCTTCAAAGCTTTAGACAGAGTTTAAGCTTTGGTGAAAAGGTCCTTTTTAGGATTATAGCAAACTAACATAAATTCTCTAAAGGCAGAGACCAAATACATTCATATTCAATACAGTCCAACACCGTTCAAGCCTATAATGGCTGAAGCGATGAAAATCCGATCAGGGAAGGCATGGCGATCTTGTGGAATGACCAGTGAGATTGGTCATTCCTAAGTCAGGGAAAAGCTCTTACTTTTACTTCTAGCTTTCCCCTTTGCTTCACAGGAGGAAGCAACTCAGTCTGTGCCTAAATGTATTCATCTGTTAAACGAGTTTAATAGTCCTGCCCTGGCTTAGAAAGCGTGTTAAAGAGTTATAAAAAAAAAAGTGCTCTGCACATGTTGCAGAGGATTCTTTGATGGAGTGGCCAATAGAATATTTCTGACATGTGATTCAGAGTATACAGTGTTATCCTAGGTAACTGAGCTGTTACTAAAATAGTAACATTTTACTATTACTATCAATAAAAATTAGGAAAATCCAGCTAATAATTTACTACCTCAGGTCAATATATACTAACTGAACATATTAGTATATTTGCCATATAACCAGAAAGTGAATATTACAACAATGTTGTTACAATACTAACAGCTACTATACAATTACTATTATACTAAAAATATAGTATATACTATCTTAAATGTTTTAAGTTAATCTAATAACAATACTCAATAAAATTTTAAAACACTATTTGAAAAGAATGTGACAATCTCATTGATTTCTGTAAGTATGTATAAGGAAGGGCTCATAAACTGGTTGAATCCTTTTTCGATCTGAACACGTATTAATTTGATATAAGTCATTGGCATGGATACCTAAAGAACCAAGGCCTTTCCTATTAGCTTACACCTGGAGAGCGGTGTAGTTCTCAAGGTCCTGGTTTTAGCTTCACCTACGTGGACATAGGTAAGTCAACCTTTGGAACTTGTGTTTTTCTCATTTGTAAAATGGGATATACAAATCCTTCCTTGTCTCAAACTGTTGTGATAACCAAATAAGATTATGGATGTGAAATTTGTTGGAAACTATAAATTTATACAGAAATATAACTTTGGGCAACAACTTGCCCCGATTACTTTCTGAATAGAAGAGCTATATTATTTTCTCTTGATGCCAAGTTGTTTTACTTTTGCATAACTCCGTCACTTTCATACTGCCACCCCGGTAACGTCAGACCCTTCAAACTTTCTTACACCTCGACCCCCTATAGCAGCGATTTTCAATCTTTTTAAAAACCTCATGATACACATAACTAACTGCTAAAATTCTGCAGCACACCAAAAATATGTATTATATTTTTTGTCAACCTGACAAAAAAATAGGTATAATTTTAATTCATTCACGCTGGATAGCTATTGTTGCACTGGATGTGGTCACTGTTTTATGTGACAATCTAAGGGGAAAGAGGTCGGCGCCCCTGACTAAACAGGTATTGCATGTTTTAAAAGTTCTTGTGGTACACGGGTTGAAAATTGCTGTGCTAGAGAGCACCACGCAGATGGCGTGACGGCGAAGCGCTGAGGAGAGACGCCCTTCCACTCTGAAGCACGCTCGGTCTTACACGGCCACGTAGGAGACCCCCAGGGCCGCCGTCCTCCCGTCCTCCTCGGCCTTGCCCAGAGGCATGGACGGCTCCTCGTTGATCACACTCCTCAGCTCTTGCAGAAGCTGCTTCAGATCCCTGGTTGGATCCTCCTTCGGTGTGTTAGGTTTCATAGAGTGCTGAAATGAAACAATTTACAAAACAAAGACATACTTTTTTTTTCAGATTTGTATACTATTATTTCCTATTATAAAATTAATGCAACTGGTAAATAGAAATTATGGAGAAGTAGAGAAAAACAAAAATCACCTTTTATCTTGCTAGTCATGGATAATCAATAATAACGGATCATCAACATAGTGCCATATCTAATTTATAAATGTGTGTATACTTATTTATACATATGAGGTCGGTCCAGAAAGTATCCATCCATGTAACATAAAAAATAGAGGCATTTATTGAAGAAGATTCAAGGTACAAGAAATACTGCACACAGGACAATGACACCTCAGTCCCCTTCAAAGTAGGCAACTTGGAACCTACTCACACAGTTCTCCCAATTGCCATTAGCTGCCCCATTGTATTTTCTTGAATCTCATCGATAGTCTGAAATTTCTTTCCTTTCAAAGGTGATTTTAGTTTTGGGAAAAGCCAGAAGTCACAGGGCATCAAATCTGGGCTGTAGGGGGGCTGAGTCATTTGGGTGATTTGATGTTTCACAAAAAAACTCTGCATGAGGCGTGATGCATTAGTGGGCGCATTGTCGTGATGAAGCTGCCAATCAGCAATTGCCCATAGCTGCAGCCATTTTCATCGTATTGCATCTCTTAACCAAAGAACATTGAGGTAGTGCTCCTTATTAATTGCTTGGCCTGGAGAGGCGTACTTGTGATGAACAACACCTTCCCAGTCCAAAACACAGTTAACATGGTCTTGATCTTGCTATGACTTTGCCGCGCCTCCTTCAGATGGGGAGAACCAGACAACTTCCATTGGGATGGCTGGACCTTCATTTCCAGATCATACTCATAGTCATAGACCCACATTCATCTCTGGTTATGACTTACTTGAGGAAATCTGGTTCACTGGTAGTGATTTGAATCAAGTCATTAGCAATTGTAGCACCACGTTCCTTCTGCTCTGGTAGCAGAAGCTGCAAAATGAATTTTGCCACAACACGTTTCAGGCCAAAATCCTGCATCAAAGTCTCAGACACAGTATTTTTTGGAATCCCCAGATCAGCTCCTAGTTCTTGCATTGTCAGTCACTGATCTTTGTTGGCTACAGCCCATACAGGTTCAACATTCTCTATATATTACCTCACTGAAACTATAATCTTTAAACCGGCCAATAAGGTATAAGTGATCACCTCCATTTTAGAAATGAGAAAACAGAGGCATAGAGAGGTTACACAATTTACTTAAAATTGTACGAGGGGTCCATGGCAAAGCTGGGACAGAGAGTGATCTCTGATTTTGCTGCCTGATTCTCACAGGATATATTTGTTAGGAAATGTGATCAGTGTGCTATAAAATGTCCAAATTTAGGATCATAAAATCACAGAATATATGTGAGGATTCGACAATATATTTGAGCACCTGACCACAGCAGAGTTGTGTGGTCTGGTTGTTATTGAAAGTAATTCACAAACTACACGAGGTAATTCCCCCACACTGAGAAGCATTAAACAAAGACTGACTTGTAAGTCAATGCACCTCAGCAATCTTTAAAACTACTAGAGAGCCCTGGCTGGTGTGGCTCAGTGGATTGGGCGCGGGCTGGGAGCCGGGGGGTCCCGGTTCAATTCCCAGTCGGGGCGCATGCCTGGGTTGCAGGCCAGGTCCCTGTGGGGGCCATGTGGGAGGCAACCATGCATTGCTGTTTCTCTCCCTCTCTGTCTCCCTCCCTTCCCCTCTCTCTAGAAAGAAATAAAAATAAAATCTTTAAAAAAAAAAAAACTACTAGAGAGATGTTAATACAAATGCCAATGCCATTTCCTAACCCCTTTTTGAGGTGACAGGGACTAAATAGGCAGTGCGGTACTAAGCGAAACAGCACAGGCTTTTCAATCATGGCCACTACCCTTCTCTAGCTATGTGATCTAGGACAAGTGACCTTTCGCACTTCAACAAACTTCGCAGAGCATCTGTTATGTGCCCGACGCTGTCAGAAACTAAAGTAAAATGACAAATATACCTCATAACTGGTCCCTGCCTGAAGAAAACATACAGATTAATATGGGAGGCAAATGCATAATTTTTAATTTAAAAAATTCTCAATTACAGTTAACATTCAATATTATATTAACTTCAAGTGTACAGCACAGTGGTGACACATTTATTTGACTTACAAAGTGATCCTCCTGGTAAGTCCATGCCCCCGACACCGTACATGGTCATTGCAATATCACTGACTACGCTCCCTGTGCTGCACTTCACATCCCGGCGACTGCTCTGTGACAGCCCATTTGTGCTTCTCAGTCCCTTCCCCTTTTTCTCCATGCCTGCCAACCCGCCTCCCACCTAGCAGCCATCGGTTTGTTTTCTGTATCTACACGTTTGTTTCTGTTTTGCCAAAACAGATAATTTCACTATAACAAGTAAAATGCTTATTTTAATCTCCATTTCTTCATCTAGAAAGAGGAAGATAACTCTTACTTTGCTAGGATCATGTAAGAAATGAGAAGTACTTGATATGTGCATAGTAAGTATTCAAGAAAGACTGTTCTCTACCTTTGTTTTTCCTCAGTACAAAAACATATAAAATATTTTATATGGTTCATATGTACTTCTCTAGACTTCCCAGAGGTACTATGACTTGAAGCATAACGTGTTAGTGCCAGGGTAGAGACGCTAGTAAGGAGTTATCAGGGTTCACTGTGTATCCTAGCTACTCTGCTCCTCCTGACATAAACACAAATATTATCTTTCTTTTACCTTTTTCTTTTTTCAACCTTCGGGGGAAAACATTGCATGAACACAGTCAGAAACTTATTTCCTCTTGGTTTCCAAATAGTTTTTGCACAACTTCATGTACGTTCGACATCTTCCCCTTTCCCTGGAAGTCTGCTGCACAGGGAGGCGAGCATTCACCCGCATGTCCTCATACAATGCCTCCCACACGGACATTCCAATACGGGTTACGTGGGGACTCTAGAAGTGAACCTACCGTAAGCCTAGAAGGTAATTCTGTCTATCTGTAGTGATTTCAGCAAGGTCAGTGTGAGTGAGCCATGGGAGGACATATTAGAAACAAGATAAAATGGGATTCAGCAGTGATCAAAATTTTCTACTGGCTCCAATTAAATCTCAGAAAATCAAATGTTTACACCTTGAGCAAAACTGGAGACACGCATCTTGAGTGCCAATGACTTCTAGTCAAATGTTCTTTGTTTTTGTTGTTTGATTTGTGGGGTTTTGGGAATACTGATAAAAATGAACTTAGTATTTAATTTTTATCAGTATTATATGAACCAGTTTTAAAGGTAAAATGATTTTGTAACACTTAAAACATAAGGAAGCAGTCTCTGGCTCTTCTTCTGCCCACCCCCAAGTTTAGTCTCCAGATAGAAGAACGTGCTTAAATCTAATATTATTATTCTACTGTTTGATAGACTGTTCTATTATTTGTTGTGTGAGTGCACTGTGAGAAGAGGAGTCCACTTCAACGTTCGGTCACTTCGCAGCATATGTGCGCACTTAAATGGCACAGGTAGACCGACTGCAGGTCACTGGTCGCCCTGTTGCTATACTTACAATAAGACTGCGCATTAATGAATTGATTTTCATGTGTGACTTATGAAGTAAGTCTCATTGCTTTACAGTTGGAGCGGAATACTGGTTGTAGGGGATTAGTTGTTCCATAAATATATATAAATTATCATTTTTTCCTTACCCAAGGACAATTTTTCATTGCTTTTAGAGAGAGAGGAAGGAAGAGAGAGAGACACTGACATTGATGTGAGAAACATCGATTGGTTGACTCCTTGTACATACCCAACAGGACTGAACCCACAGCCTGGGTGTGTGTCTGGATGGGGAATTGAACCCATGACCTTTTGTGCTACAGGACAATACTCCAACCAACTGAGTCACACCAGCTGGGGCTATATTTATATTTATGTTTATACTTGTATTATCTTAATCCTCACCCGAGGATGTGCTTATTGATTTTAGAGAGGAAGGGGGAGATAAATAGATCAATAAATAGGTAGAAACATGAATGTGAGAGAGAAACATTGATTATTTGACTCCCAAACGTGCCCTGACAGGGGATCGAACCTGTGGTCTAGGTGTGTGTCCTGACCAGGAACTAAACCTACAATCTTTTGGCGTATGGGACAATGTTCCAACCAACTGAGCCACATGATCAGGGCCATAAATATATTTTTAAGAAAAAATATACCTAAGTTTCACACTGGACATTATTTTTTTTTCCTGAGCTTTAAAAGTATACAAAGTTATACTAAAATATTTCCAAATCTTCTAATATTTTAACTAAAAGGAATAAAACATTTTATGATTACAATTAAGTTCACATATAGTTCATGAAGAAATAAACAGCAAATCATTTTCATCTTGGTAGAGTAGTAAATATAGCACTAACTCGCCACTGGCATTTCAAGTGATGCTTACTTTAGCTATCTCGGCATTTGCTTTGTAGTCTGGAAATGCTTGTGATGGAAAGAATGAACATAAGCCTATGAAACAATTTACTTTAACAATCATTGCTAACATTAACGCTATCCAGTCTACATAAATCTAAATCCAGTAATTAAAACTGTCATAACTATAGATACATTTTTTAAACAAAATTCTTCTCAATTTAAAATTCCTTATATATTATGTCATTTGCGTTATGGACTGTAGGCCCAGCTCCTTACATGAGACAGGAAGCTGCCCGTGGACTGGGAAGACGGCAGGTTGGAGTGGGAGCGGGCAGCGGATGATGTCTGCAGAAGGCGTGGTTTCACGGAAGTATTTGAGGTGTATCCAGGGCCCTGCAGTTCCTGGAAAACAAGTTCAGTTGCCCTGAAGTGAGCAAAGTAACTGTCAACCTACAATTTGTATTGTGAAATCAAAATGTATTTTTGCAAACATAATTTCAGCCTCACATGTTGAACTTCTACAAAGTTATAAACCAAAGTATTGTCTTAAGCAAGCTGATTCTGATGTCTAAGTTACCTTTGAAGACTGAGCATGTGCTTGGGAAGATGTCTTCACACTTCTGATGGATAAAAGCATGCCAGACAGGCAACCACCCCTAGCATGGTACGCCACTGCACTGGTTCCTAACCTTTGGCAGAGACTCCACGCTGGTGCCGGCGTACTACTAAGAAAGATCTACAATAGCGGTGCCCTGGCTGTGAAAGGATCCATTGCTGAGACTTTAAAGTATGTCTGCAACTTCCAAACACACTTGGAAAATAGACATACCTTTCAGTGGGAACCGTACTGTTTTTAAAGAACACATGTGCTTGGCATGCAGACTACATCACTTTGCTATTCTTCAAGGAGGCCAGAAACACTTGCACTTTGGGCCTTGACACTTGCGTGGCCCTTCTGTATGCAAACTCTTCCCTCAGGTATCCCCAAGGCAGGCACTTTTGTGTTTCTCCCACTTACTATGAACTTAACATCAAGTATGGTGCTTCAATTTGTTACTATATATGAAAAGGGCAGGTATAGCATGTAACAAGGGTTGTAGAGATTTTATAATTGGTTAGTATTGGATAATGCTGAAAGTACACTTGTATGTATCTAAGATAATAAACAAGATATAAGTGTATCAAACAAAGGCATTATTTTGCTTATACTACTATTTACAATGAAAAAAAAAAGCTTACTTTTACATCCAAAGTGTGTTGAAGTTTCAGGCGCACAGATTCTTGTTCCTGACGTTGTATTATGTCTTGACATTCTGCAAACTGCAAAGACGCCTACAATCAAGCAACCACATATGGTTTATCCTCCATTTCATACAATTTCATTTATTAACCTATAAGTGGAGAGTTGCCATCTCTTCAAGGAAACTTCTTCACTGCTAGCGCACTGTATTATCTTTCTTATCTGTTTAACACAGTTAACGGAGAACGACGGGGGCGGGGGCTGTCTTTATCCTCTGCCTCCTCAGCCTGTTACAGCATTTAGTATGTGGAGGGCATGCAAAGAATGAATGTGCTAAGGATAAAATGAGCAAACAGCTTTAGCAATGTAAAATATTTCATAGAAATAACCACAACTAAAATTCACTGAGTCAATATATCATGTCTGAGGATCAAAGTTGACAGAGATAAAAAATGATCGCACGTCATTTTATCTAACCATGAAGGCTCTGATTTCTTAAGAATCAAAGACTAGTTTGGGTCAATTTTTAGTCTTCCAGAGTTTTCAGGTGACTGGAAAGTTATTATATTCCTCTGTAATAAATGGCAATGACAAATATAGTGTCATTGATCCTTCTCGTTATTTAAGCTGTGTTTTCTACCTTCATCTTCTGGACCCCCAAAAGTGCCAGATATTAGCATTACTTTATAATTTTATCAATATTATTAACAGACTATCTTCTACCTAGCGCTAAGTCATTCTTCGGTGGTTAGATTGGAGACATTTTTATTTATTCAGTCCACTAAGGACACCAGGAGCATCTTACACCTTATATCTTACTTCTTCTGTGACTGTATTATCCTGAAAAAGATAATTTTGTAAAGAGTACACATTATAACTGTATTCCTTTCTTTCCTGGAAGGTAAAGCTCTTTTTAATTTATGTATAGTTGACATACAATATTATATTAGTTTCAGGTACACAACACAGAGAGATTTTACATCTATACATCTTACAAAGTGTTCACCACAAAAAGTTTGCTACCTATCGGTCACCATACAAAGTTTTGTGATATTATTGCTGGACTTTACATTCTTTTGACTTATTTATGTTATAAGTTTGTACCTCTTAATCCCCGTCACCTTTTTGCCCTCTGGCCCTATCCGGCTTTTTTTGTATCCATGAGTCTGTTTTGTTTGTTCATTTGTTTAGTTTTTTAGATTCCACACACAAGAGAAATGATACAGTATTTGTCTTTCTCTGACTTATTTCAGTTAGCATAATACCCTCTACGTCTACCCATGTTGTCGTGAATGGCAAGATTTCGTTCTTTTTCACGGATAAGTAATATTCCATTGTGTGTGTGTGGAATATTATATATATCACTTCTTTATTATTCATTCACCTAGCAAGACACACTTCGGTTGCTTCCATATCTTGGCTATTGTAAATAACGCTGTAGTGGACATAGGGGTGCACATCTTTCTGAGTTAGTGTTTTGTTTTCTTCAGAGAAGGGCCCAGAAGTGGAATTTCTGGGTCCTTCTTTGTCTCTTATTACAGTCTTTGAAGTCTGTTTTGTCTCATATCAGTATTGCTATCCCAGCTTCTTTTTTCTGTTTGTTTCACTTTTCATGAAATATCTTTTTCTACCCCTTTTACTTTCAGTCTGCGTGTGTCTCTCAGTCTGGAGTCCCATGCAGGCAGCATATGTAAGGGTCATTTTTTTTTTTAATCCATTCAGTCACTATATGTTTTCTCAATGGAGCACTTAGTCATTTTACATCTAAAGTAATTATTGATGAGTATGTACTTATCACCATTTTAATTTTTTCATATTAGAAATGGCCTACCATCTTTACTATATGTTTTGGTTTTGCTTGTGAGATTTTTCTTTATTACTTATTTCTAGTTTTGGCCCTTTTTTCTACTTGAAGAATTCCCATTAACATTTCTTGTAATGCCAGTTTAGAAGTGATGAATTCCTTTGGTTTTTGCTCGTCTGGGAAAATCTTGATCTCATCTTCAATTCTGAGTGAGACCTTGCTGGGTAGAGTATTCTTAGTTGTAGGTTTTTCCCTTTCATCATGGTGAGTACATCATGTCACTCCCTCTGACATGCAGAGTTTCTGTTGAAGTCAGCTGATAATCTTATGGGCATTCCCTTGTATGTAACTAGTTGTTTTATCTTGCTGCTTTTAAGATTCTCTCTTTATCTTTAACTTCTAACAATTTAATATAATGTGTCTTGGTGCGGGTCTCTTTGGGTTCATCTTGTTTGGGACTCTGTGCTTCCTGGACTTGGATGTCTGTTTCTTTGCCAGGTTAGGGAAGTTTTCAGCCCTTATTTCTTCGAATAGGTTTTCTGTCCCTTTCTCTCTTGCCTCCTTCTGGGACCCCAATGACTCAAATGTTAGTACACTTGATATTGTCTCAAAGGTCCCTTATACTATCCTCATTTTTTTTTTCTTTTTGATGTTCAGACTGGGTGATTTTCACCATCCTGTCTTCCTGATCCTGATCCATACTTATGTATCATCTGATCTGCTATTGATTCCCTCCAGTGTATTTTTTTCATTTCAGTTGTTATATTTTTTAGTTGTGATAGGTACTTTTTAAATACTTTTTCTCTCTTTGTTGAAGTTCTCACTGCATTTATCCACTTGTCTGCAGAGTTTGATGAGCACCTTTATGACTATTACTTTGAACTCTTTATTTTGTAGACAGCCTACCTCAGTTTCATTTAGCTCTTTTTCTGATTTTTTGTCCTGTTTTTGTTGTTGTTGTTGGGAACATATTCTTTTTCTCCTCATTTTGTCTGTTTGTTTCTATGTATTAGGTATGTCAGCTACATCTCCTAGTCTTGAAAAAAATGTCTTTATTTAGAATGTGTCCTGTGGGGCCCCGTGGTAGAATCAACCTTGTCACCAGAGCCAGGTGCTCCAGAGGGTGGACTAGTGTGGCCTCCTGTTGTGGCTGGGCCACAGCTTCTACGGACACACCGGCAGGTGAAGCTGGTCCCTAGCCCACTGGCGGTGAGGCCTGGCCACAACTGTGGTGGGCTCACTGGTACGCAGGACAAGCCTTCGGTGTGCCGGCTGTCAGGCTCAGCCATGCTGCTGCAGACATACTGATGTGTGCTAATGCTGACTGAGGCCTCCTACTGGGTGTGGCAGAGCAGGAGTCACTTTAGAGGGGTGCTGGCCTGGGTGGGTCCTCATGGAAACACCAGGGTGGGGTGAACAGTGTTAGCAAAGCTAATGGAGAGTATAAGAACTGGTGCCTTCCAGTGTCAGACCAGCTAGGTTAAAAAAAGGGGAAAGAATGGCTCCTGCTAGCCCCTCTGACTCAGGAGAAGGTTCCAACAGATCTCTGTCCCTCCAGCACACGCCCAAAATTAGACAATGTGTCACCTTCATATGACGTAGGTGCCTTTAAAACTGCTGCCTCTGTGCTGGGACTCAGAAAGAGTGCAACTTGGATTTCCTGAAGCCCTCTGGCTCTCTCAGATTAAGTCCTGCTTGCTTTCAAAGCCAGATGTTATAGGGCTCCTCTTCCTGGTGCAAGATCCCCAGGCTAGGGCTTGGACCCCTCGCTCTTCAGGGATGACCACAGTTGTGCTATCCCTCCCATGTGTGAGTCACTATACGGGGAGTGGAGAGTAAGGTAGATCCTGACTAGACTTAGTCTCTACCCCTTCTACCCATTTCAACGTTGCTTTTTCTTTACATCCGTAAGTGTAGAAAATCCGCTGTCAGTCTTCAGCTCATTCTCAGAGATGGCTGTTCTATATGTAGTTGTAGTTTCAGTGTCGACAAGAAAAGGTGAGCTCAGGATCTTCCCACTCCACCACCTTGAATATGAAGGCAAGGAAGCCTTGCTCTTGCATGCCAATTTAGCTTGTGCACAAAATGTAGTGACTAGTGGTTGGTGCACTGGCTGCACAACAAATGTGTCTTCGGATGGGGTCACCTAGTCACTCTGTAACTGTATTCTTAAAAGTCAGAAGAGTCTTCTCTACAGGGTAAGTTTTTTCAGTGTGCTAGGTGATTGGGCTATAATATAGATTTGATTCTTGTCAACATGGAGCTTTCATTTAGAACAATTCTACTTAATTAATAGCTATTTAGTAGATGACCACTTTATAAATTTTGTTAATAACTACCTTATCAAGAGCAATTTCCATATTTGCAACCTTTTCTTTCAAACGACGTTCCTGAGATCTCAGGACTTCTAGTTCTCCAGCCATCTTGTTTTTCTCTGTTACAACCGTACTCAACTCCTGGCTTAATTTATTCTTTTCTTCTTTTAGAAAATGCTTTTCCTACAATTATACAGCAGAAAAACACCAGAAATTATGATGAAAATATAAAACTGTTATATAAAGACCTGAACTAGAGTTTAATTCATATGATATTTAATTGCTTCTGAGTTGGAGTTGGGAGCTGCTAGAATTATGTTACCATGTATTCTCTCATTTCATCAATACTAGTATTATTATTTTTTCTAGGCTTAATAAATCCTTGATAAAATGCACAAAATATGTAATAATTATGTTGTCATAAAAAGAAACAGTATATAGTGATTTGAGACTGAGTAACCACATACCAAATTTTACTTGTTTAAAATGAAAGAGAGATAAAGAAGATGCATTTATTTGAAAGCATATGGGTTTTTATTTTGTTTCAAGGTTGAATATTCATTTCACAAACGGCATAAAAAGAAATGGAACATACAGTGTCTGCCCTCAAGTCATTTATGGCCAGTGCTGAGAATGAGCTCGCTGATACACTTATGGAGAGTCTTTGGTATTCAGCAAAATTTCATTAAAATTAGTTTATTCCTTTAAAAAAATCATGGAATAGATAAAAAGAAATACATAGTAGCCAAGTTAAAACACACACCTCAATTTATTGAATCCATATTTCTTTAAATATATTTTTCATAGAGAAAATGTTTAATGTAAACAAGGTAGATGGTATTGCCACTGTAATACACATTTTGGATGCAAATAATTTTTCCTTTTCTCATTAGTTAGGCAGAAAAGATTTCAGAAAGAGAAGGGGATTTATTTTACAAACTGCCTCCTTTCCTTCGGCAGGAATGCCACTCAGCTTCGATGAACACTTTCCTTTAGTGGGGCAGACGGTACCTCAGTTCCCTGCCTACCCCGGCGGGGGAAGTGAGCATAAGCATTGCTTTAGGTTCCACACAGGCAAACAGAAGAAGAAAGAAAAAATTTAGGGTGAGAAAACAGGAGGGAAGGAAAATTGGTTAAAGAACAAAGAAATATGTACATATTTGTTAACAGCCTCATTCTAAAAAGGTATATCAGCAGTTTGTTTCGGGTGTAGAGAAAGTAATTACTTGAGTTACACTTATTATTGTCTACTTATGCTCTTTATGTTCTCACCCCCATTACAGTCCGTTCTAACTCTTCCGTTAAAAATGCAAAGTTGTTCCAAAATATGCTATTATCAGGAAACATTTAAGCATAACACAAATGTCACATTTACTTATGCAAAGTTTCACTTATGAGAAACTGCACCTAGCTAAAACAAAGATGCAAAGGAATATACAAAAGGCATACCTTCACTGTTCAAACAACTAACTATCAGCTACCTCAGTTCACCTTGTGTTATGAGCCACATCCAAGCACATCTGGTGTTAAACCTACCTTCCACCCCTTCGCAGCGACGCGCAAGCTGCAGCCCTTTGATGCACACTTCAGCAAGGAAACTTCTGGTCTTTTTTAAGGTAAGGGGCCAAATTGGCTTTAGTATTTATGTATTTCTGAACCACTGAACAGGTATAAACTGTGCTACCATCTTTATTAGGTTTCTATTTTTTTGTGTGTCGCTGACAAAATGTTAGCATGGTGCTGCTCATCCCACGGTTTCCGTAGCCCTGCGGTTTTTATCACACACTTTTGTATCGCACAGTAATTTTATCAACATGTCACATCACAGTTAAACTGTGTTTTACATACAATCACTCCCTGATTCTATGAAGAATGTCTTTTTGCCCATCCTGCATTTAACTAGTTCTTTTGAGATGCTGCTGAAATGTTCTTTCAGGAACTTTACCCTCATTTTATCAGTCAGAAATAACTTCTCTTTTCTCCACTGTACTTTTTAATCTCTGCTCTGTCTTATTCTGTTTTGTAGTATATTAATAAATGAATATATTGCCTTCCTCCAGCCTGAGGACAGGGACTTACCTTATTCGCATTTGTCATTGCCTCTTCCAAAAATTGTATCTTGCTCTGAAGGGCATCTATCTGACCTCTTTTAGCTGTGATTTGTTTTTGCATCCCCATCGCCACTTTCATAGCTAGAAAAAAAGAAAGTAAACTGTGCTTCAGTTTTTCATCTAAATTTTGAGAGGCTACTATAATGTGATGGTTAAACATTATGAGGTGACAAGTAAGATTCTTCAAGGCACCCAGACAGTTTCAAGTGAACGATCATGGTAAAAGGTCTTTGGATTTCACAATATTGGGATATAACAATTTTCAGCAAGTAATTAGAGGTTTTGAACTAAAAATATATGTTTGTGTGTGTTTGTATATATATATGATAATGTTTTGTGATTTCCTTGTCACTGGAATTAATTTCATTGACCACTGTAATTTGCTATGTCTCCAATGGTAATAAATAATAATGACCAAATTCATACTTATACATATAGGAAATATATCATAAAAATAGTCATATAATAAATTATGTACCACATATAGTATTTTTAATAAAATAACTTTTCCAGAAACTGATTTTTAAAATACCATGTAAGATATCTACTATGAGTGATTTCTTAAGAGTCCAGTGATATCACAAACCATTCCATTTTTATTCTCATGGCTATTGTCATGTGCTTGGAATTTACTACTCTTTCAATAGTTAAATTGGCAGCATAAGCATATATATGATTATTTTAGTATAACTCGTGACAGGATGAGAATGTTCTGTATAGGCAGGAGACACTACATGCTTAAGGTATGGCAGGCTATTGAAAATACATACAAAGTTCCTTCTTGCTTGGAAGTTCAAAGTCAGAGAACCTATGTTGTTTCTTACAGTCAGCTGAGGAAAGCGTTTTGAAATGCTACTGCTTTGAGTCAAGTCCAACTATAGCTTAGAGGTTAAAAAGATAAAAGAAAAGTACCATTCTTTAAAAACAAACTTGCTAACCAGATATAGTTCCTACAGCTAAACTGTCAAAAACAGGGTTAACAGAGGCACAGTACATTGATATATTAATAGATAAAACGTCTGACATCACTTGTTCACCGTTCTGAAGAATTCTGGGCTGATTAAGTAGATTATGATTGGCCTTCGAAGGTAATTTTCTTATATAATCTTTCATATACTGAGATAATTTAATCAAGGAAAATAAGTATTTGAATGCCAATACAAGATTCCCTAGTTGTTTTAGTCATTGGAATGGGACTGGGCCAGTCGTGGAGATGCCGGGAGAGCAGTGCAAAAAAGACTCTACCTGCCAGGAGGGGCAGGCCCCAACGGGCCTCCTTAGTGAGTGACCTCTCCAGCCCCTACCACTGTCTTAGTGGGAACCAGCAAGGAAAGAGCGGAACATCAGAGAACCACACAAAATATGGAACAATTCAAAAATTTGCATGTCATCTTTGTGCTGGTGCCATGATAATCTTCTCTGTATCGTTCCAATTTTAGTATATGTGCTGCTGAAGCAAGCACAAAAATAAATCTTTTGACAGTAAAAAAATATTGAGAAATGGGAAAATGTAGACTTTATTTAGATATTTATTCTTATAGGCAGCTAGCACAGCCATACCAAAAGCATGAATATGAAACAGTGAATAACCTTTTCTCTCTGAATTAATATGGGAGCAAGGTAAAAAGGGAACAGATCAAAGGGGCGGGAAGAGACCTCTGATGCTCCTCCCTCAGAACTGACAATTAGCCACAGATACATAGTTTACGTAGATAATGAACATGTGAAAAATAAGGGGTCGAGTGAAAATTATCAGTAACTTGTATTTATATCAACATATCCTTAAAAATAGTTAACTGGCATTTACAGATATGGAAGTCTGTTAGAAATTATTGAAATAACTACAGGGAAAGAAAAATTAGATACTTGAGGGATTAAATTAAGCACGTGGCCATTCCCATCATCCTCCCAAAAAACCAACCAGAACTACTGCTACACAACGCCCATCATTGATAGCCTATTGCTCTCTCTCTCTCACACCATATGGCTCCGTGAAGAGGTAGCAGGCAATGTATCCACATCTGTGCTTTAATAAAACTAGATTGATGGCATCAAAAACAAAAGAAAAAATCTAACACAGCATACCATGACCGTCAGACCCTTCCATCGACTTCAATGTGTTTCTTGTTTGTTCCAGCTCAGACTGCGCAGATTTTAACTGCATTTTCAGCTTATTTGTCGTGGTTTCCATTTCTTCACTTTTGTTTCGGAAGTTCCTTTTTAAGACTTCATAGTCTTCTGTACAATGTGATAATTAATAAGAGTTACTTTTTCCACTCCATTGTTATGAAGTATATTTTATTAGTAATTAATGATCAGAGAATTTTAGAGCTGGAAGAGACTTCATTTAGTTCCACTGTCATTTGTTACAGAACTTAGATATGTGTACACATTCATTATCAGGGATCTGACTCTTTAAAAAATCTACGTGGGTGGATCCTCCAATATTGCTTTTTTTCCTGCCTGTGTAATTGACTTACATCTATTTCATCTTAAACCCTTTTCTTGGGTTATCACATCTGCTACAATAGATTTAACCACCATCTGAAGGTAGATAGACTTCCAGGACACAATAAATAACCCGAGGCTGTTGTGTGTCTTATTTGAATTTTTACCTCCAGTAGCTATCAGAATACCTGGCCACGTTCATCATTCATACACAAGAAGACACACACACACTTATCTAGGTATCTATCTCTCTATATCTGTATATGATAGATTCACACATACAGGAAGCAGACAGAGCCAAGACCTCTTCGCTGAGATCTGCCTACCCAGACATGTCCGTGTGGATGCCCTGGTGCCACCCAAACCAACTACCTAGTACTGACTGCATCTCACCCTCTTGCCCTCCACCTGCCCCTCCTTCCCGTTTCCCTCTCTCAGTTGTTGGTATCCTTGCTTTCCCAATAATTCAAACTTACAACCTGAAACCCCTATGCAATGCTCCAATTACTAAGTACTATTAATTCAACCTCGAAAAACATTCTGACTTCTTCCTTCTCCTCTCAGTCTTACTGCCACTGCCTTAGTTCAAGTTCTCATCATATTTCCCCCCACCCTGCAAAATCCTCTTTCATGGGTTGGTCTCTGTCCCTTTAGTCTTGCCTTTCTTTACTTGCTGACACTGTTCTTCTATAATGTAAATTTGATAACAATCTCTTACTTAGTATCTTTTGCTGGCTCCATGTTGTCCGGCTCTGCCTATCTACTCTGCCTTATTTCTTAGTCCTCATTCCTTCACAGTTTTATTCCAACAAATACTTCTGAGGTCACACTGCATTATTTCATGCCTTCACAGTTTTGCCTATAGTGTTCCCTCTGTCTAGACAGCCCCTCCACCTCTTTTTCACCTGCCAAATTCCTTTTCCTCCTTCAGACTGAGAATGGAGGACACCCACTGTAGGAGGCTGACTCTCCACCCTCTCCGACTTCTGCACCCAGCACACACCCACTGCACCCCACCCACTGGGCTGTAACCCGTCCTGTGTGGTCTGGCTACCACCCACCTGGAGCCTCACTGCCGTGTTTCTGGGGCCTAGCTCAGCACCTGGCTGAGTAAGTGCTCAGGGCCCATTGACTACGTCTGTATCTGTGAAGCTAATGATGCCTGTGCCATACTAATTGTAAATAATAAGTGTTTTGTTTTTAAATTTAAGGATTTGAAATTTTCCTCCCAAGAAATTTGCATAAGTCTGTTGACACATGTTGCTTCATCATTAAAGCTCTAATCAAGGTATTTGACTCAAAGGACTCAGGTTTTCCTTTTCCACTTCCCTCACCCTTTCCTTGGCAACTCAGGAAAGAACTTCATGGACCCTGAGGGCTGACTAAAATGAACAGTGAACAGTGCAAGATATGAAAGTTCCTCAAGGAGAAGTATCATCGGGTGAAGAAACAGCTTCACTGGGGCAGCACAATCAATCCATATTTGTCACGTGGGATGAGGAACTAGTCTTCACAATAGTCCTAGTATCTACATTGGACTTCACTGACAGAGCAATTTTTTTTAGCGGAATCCGAACTGACGTAACATACCTGTGAGACTGTTTAACTCATTCCTACTGGTTTTCACCTCACTTAACAACTGATCCCTCTCTTGTTTGATGTCCTTCACTGCCCGGAGCCGCTCCGAGCCTGCGTTCACCAGCTTCACCTTTTCCAGCTCCAGGTCACTCACTCTGGCCTCGAGCTCTCGTATCTTTCCATCTTTTTTATCTTTTAAAATCTAAATATAGTGATAAAGACCATGGGTAGAGTAAGAAGTAAGAAATATGTACATATATAGTTATAATATGTCATCTTAATATCCTATCTGTAGCTATTTAAATGTCTCTTCACTATCTCCCAGGATATTAAACTTATATTTTATTATAAAGCATCAGCAAAGTAAGTGGGAGAGCAAAAGCACTATTTTAAGTTTTTTTTAAATATTACGCGTCAATTCAGCACACAGCTGTGCCATCAGCCACACGTGATTACTGTGTACTTGAAGTGTGGCTGATCTAAGTGGAGATGTGCTGTGCATGTAGGATGTACCTGATTTCAAAAGCTTTCCATTAAAAAAATGTAAAATATCTCAATTTGTTGTATTGATTGCATATTTTAGATATGAATGAAATAAATGTTATTAATTTCACCTGTTTCTTTTTTCTTTTTTTTTTCAGAAATGCATTTTTAAAAAATTTTTTATTTATTTATTTATTTTTAGAGAGAGGAGAAGGGAGGGAGAAAGAGCAATGTATGGTTGCCTCTCACATGGCCCTCACTGGGGACCTGGCCTGCAACCCAGGCATGTGCCCCGACTGGGAGTCGAACCAGGACCTTTTGGTTCCCAGTCCGCGCTCAATTCACTGAGCTACACCAGCCGGGCTTACCTGTTTCTTTTTATGTGTCTACTACTAGAAATTTTAAAATTATACGCACGGTTCACATTATATTTCAAGTGGACAGCGGCAGACAAGATGCCTCCAAACAAATGACATTTGAAAAAAACTTCATTTTTCCAAAAGAATTTCTATGGTTTGGTGTGTATTTCTCCAAATACTGATAGGTATAGATATAAAAGCATAGGTGTATTTTTTTCCATGCTTATAGTTAAATTTCTTTTTAACTTACGTTTTTGGTCATCAGATTGTCCCCCTCAAATTAAGGCCTATTGGCCTTAAATATAATCAGGCATACCTCATTTTATCGCACTTTGCCTCACTGTGCTTCATAGATGTTGTGGTTTTTTACAAACTGAAGACAAGACCCTCCATCAGCAAAAAGATTATAACTTGCTTCATTGCTATATTTTACTGTGGTGGTCTAGAGCCAAACCCACGATATCTTTGAGGTATGCCTGTAACATTCACTCATATACTGCCTACAATCCAATCCCAAGGCAGTGTTGCTCATCAGCAAGTTATTTAAAGTCTCAATGTCTCAGGAGCAACTGATATTTGACAAAGGCGGCAAGAGCACACAATGGGCTCTTCAATAAATGGTGTTAGGAAAACTGGACAGGTACATGCAAAAAAATGAGACCAGACCACTAATTTACACCAATGATGCATCTGACAAAAATTTATTCTCCAAAATACACAAAGAACTAACGCAACTCAATGCCAGGAAGACAAACAACCCACTTAAGAAACGGGCAAAAGGCCTGAAAAAACAAAAACAAAACAAACTGACAGCTACTGGAAAGGAGGCGGTGGGGACCGGATGAAAGATGGTAAAGGGATTAACTAAAGAACATTATGCACAACCCATGGACGTGGACAACATTATGGGGACTGGCCTGGGGAGGGCAGTGGGCTGGGCTGGGTGGAGGGGAGAGAGGGAGAGTGAGAACAACTGTAACAGCATAAACAATAAAAATAAAATTTAAAAAAGTCTCCATGTCTCAGTTTCCTCATCTTTATACTGGGATAATAATGTACCCACCTCATAAAGTTTCTGTGCAGATTAAATTGATTTAGTTTTTAGAATGTAAGACTCAATAGGATTCTTCCATTTGTTTGCACTATTAACAATATCAGAAATCCACCCCTTTTCTTTAATAAGAAAGTGGAACAATCATCTTTCTCCTCTGTTTCACAAATCTATTCTAAAGTGTTCATTACGATGCCTTTAAAAGTCTCTTTCCTGGTGAATTTGGCCATTAAAAAATTCTTATAATTAAATAAAAATTGAACACTAGAAAATTTTAGCTTTAAATTCAATAAACTTGTATATCTCTATAAGAAAGGTAATAATCTTAACTGGCCCTATCTTTAGAATGAGGAAACTCAAGCATCTAAAGTTCATGAGAGATTTGTGGTTATCAGAGGCAAGGCATGGGGGGCAGAACTGAGTAAAAGTGGTCCCAAAGTATACAGTTCCAGCTATAAGATAAGCAAGTACTGGGGTATAATGTACACCATGATGATTCTAGTTAACACTGCTGTACGGTGCATTTGAAAGCTGCTAAGAGAGTAGGTCTTGAAAGTTCTCAGCATAAGAAGAAAAACATTTCTTTTTTTTTGTATCTATACTAAATGATAAATGTTAACTAAATTTATTGTAATAATCATTGCAATATACGTAAGTCAAGTCATTATGTTGTAGATCTTAAACTTATACAGTGTTATATGTCAATTACATCTTGATAACACTGAAATAAAAAACAATTGTATGTGATTTGTCTCCTTTTAGTTACCAAGGCAGAGATACAGGTGACATAGAGCTTAGGAAATCAAAGCTTTAAAAAAAATTCATTCAATAGTTTCAAATTTTGATAACTAGCCATGGCTGGTGGGGCTCAGTGGATTGAGTGCTGTGAGGCAAGGGGTCGCCAGTTCAATTCTCAGTCAGGCCACAGGCCTGGGTTGCAGGCCAGGTCCCGGGGAGGGGCAGGGGGCAGGGCACGAGAGAGGCAACCACACATTGATGTTTCTCTCCTCCTCTTTCTCCCTCCCCTCTCTCTAAAAATAAATAAAAAATAAATAAATTTTGATAACTATGTACTGAGCTTCTGCTGGGTGAAAGACATGAAGATACGGGGCAGAGGTACCAGGATGAATAGGATGCATACCCTGCTTGAAGAAGTCTGCAGTCTTACAGGGTAGAGGAGACACGGCTCTTTAAACACACACACAATGCAATACACAATGTGATCCAGGTTATAATGGGTACAAATAAAGTGAGATAAAATTTGGATGGATGATAGAATGAGGGAAGGGAGCTAATATTTTCTAAATATCTTCTAGAGGCCAGGAACTAAGCTAACTGTTTGATACAAAATTTTTCATTGAAGCCTTGAATAACCCAGTAAGATTGTTAGGAGATTTTTGTTTTTGTTTCTGTTTTGTTTTACAGATATAGGACCAAGATTCAGCAAACAGTCCAGCGTTTTTTAGTTGTTGAGTGGACTGAGTGGTGAGAGACGTGGTTCAAATTTAGGTCTGTTTGAAGAGGGAGAAAAAATTTCAAACTGTGGGATCAGGAAAGCCTTCGTGAAGCAGCTGCGGACTTCCTGATATTTTACCTTTTATGTGGGTTGTGCTGAACCATTGTTGGTCCACTCCTTCAGGAACCTAATGAAAGTATGGATCTTTTCTCATAAAAACATACATATACACATAGACACAAATACTTTAAAATAATTTCAGTGTCCACAGATCATCTCTACAAAACCCCCTGTCAGTAAATTAGGCTGTTCTGATTTATGAGGAAAAGATATTTCAGAAGCTAAACCACAAAAAACAAAAAACAGAAAACAACTCTACAGACCTTAAATTCCTGCAGTTCCAGTCTCCTATCATTAATCTCCTTCTCAAGCTGAGCTTTTTCTACTTGCATAGCACCAGCCGTCCGTCCGTGCTGGCCCACCAGCTGCGTCATGTTCTCAATCTGCTGTCGCAAAATCTCGATCACCTTGTCCTTTTCGGCCATCTGTAGCTTGAGGGCATCACATTCCGTCTGCACGTTTCTCAGGTGATCCCCTTCATTTTTCAGGTGCTGCAGCTCCTGCAATTTCAAGTCTACGCGGGAGCGGAGCTTTGTGATCTCTGCATTGGTGGCCTCGATGGCTCGCTCTTTTTCCTGGAGGGAAGCTGTCAAGTCTGACACAGTCCTCTCTGAGCTCTCCAGGGTCATTTTCTTGGCTGTCAACTCTTCTACTACTTTGCGGAGCATCTCTTTGGTGGATTCGAGCTGAGCGGTCAAGGAGGACACTTTTTCTAGGCTTTCGTTCTTTCCCTGAATTGCTGCCATCTGATTATTAAAGAAAAAAAGAATTCCATGGATTTGGGTAGATAGGTAGAGGCAACCTCAAGAGATATAACAAATTAGCTCAAAAACATGAAATCATTCTTTAGATAATATCTACTTAGACCAAAAACTCAAATCGTTTTGCTGGTCAGAACTCCATGTAGACAATAAGCCGACATGTTGATTAGACCAAGGTGCAGAAGCCTTATTTAAATAATAGTGCTCCTCCAAACTGCTCCCTCTGGTTTGCTTTCCTATTTGGGAAGCTTCCTCTTTTGCGGGATGCTTCTTCTGTCCCTGTGGCAGTAGGTGGCAATGGAACAGCCCTCCAGTGCTGAAGGGGCACTGCTGTGATTAGCGAATTGCACATTTCCCTACTGGTGCACTGAAACGAGGGCACCCGTCCTATGCAGGATCAGTCTCACTCTGTAAAAGTGAAGTAAAAACAAAACCAAAGAAACAAGGCTTAGAAACCTTCAACCCTGCCGTTACTAAGATCTCCCTGTGGTTTGATGCTTTTCTGAGATAAGCAATTATTAGGGTATCAATTTCTCGGTGAAAATGAAAAGGCAACTGGATGAGTTTTATTAGTCAACAATGTACAAAAATGAGAAAAAGTGTAACATCTGCAATTTAGTAAGTGGTCAAAAATATTGAAATAACAGGTTTTTATAACTTGCTCATAGAATTCACAGCTCTACTTTAGAGCTATTTTAGGCCCATAGCTGTTTTTTATTTTACTTTTTTTTAAACAGCTTTACCAAGAAGACATAAAATACATTCCCCTTCCCCACCCCCATGAGATCGTTTGGGGAAGCCAACCACATCCCGCCTGACCTGCCTCTCCATCTGGCCCTGACACTCGCTCTTCATGGCCTTGAGGAGGGCTTCCAGGCGCTGCACCTCCATGTTCCTGTCGTCCAGCTCCCGCCGCAGGTGGTCAATGGTGATGCTGTTGCCTGTGTCCCGGTCCCATAGACGCTTATTCTGCTCCTTCTCCAGACTCAGCTCCTTCTCTCTCTTGTGTAGGTCGGCCTACAACAAGTGAGGTATGTTTCCCCCCTTAGTATGAAATAAGTAAAACTATGCTCCTTATATCGTCTTTGGAGTTTTTATGTGATTTGATTCCTTTTTAATGGCTTAAGAACACTTCATAGAAAAACAAGTTAACATTTTGTTTGCTTGTAACTTTTAGCATTACAAGTAAATCTCGGTGGACCTGACCCCAAATAATACATAAGGAAAATGAAAATACAGTAGATTTTTAAAGTCATCTATTTTTAAGTTTTGAATTTTCTAACAAAGGTATTATGTTTCACATCAGGTGTGCTGCTATGATAAAGAAATGCTCCAAAGGTTGAAGGAATAGCAATAGTAGTTTGGCTTACTGATTCAGAAATGCACAATAGTGTCTGCTACTGAGATTAGAGTAGCACATGGACTGTGAATAGAATTACCTCCCTCTTCAGTCACTAAAAAAATACATACTGTAGTGTGTACCTACTGTTAGCAATAACTCAACAGAGTAGAAGAAACAAAGATCTTAAAGGGCTTATCACTCAAAGAGAAAGATAAGAGACACAAAAACTGGAAATGGTTTTTAATTAAAGAGAATCCTAAGAATTAACGGACAGAAATCACTAAAGAGATCAAAATGTTTCAAGAAGGCACTTAAGCTGGACCTTGGAACAGTCTGGAGATGCAGAGGTCAGGAAGAAAGGACTGGAAAGGGGCATGTGCGGTTCGCTTGGAGCACTGGGTATGTAGGGATGAGATTGGAAAGGTAAACTGGGGCCAATCAAGAACAGTCTTGACGTGCAGGGACTGGGCTTTATGGGGAAGTAATTTTGAGTCAAAGAGCGACCCAATTACAGCTGTATTTCAGATGGTGACTACGGCAGCACTTCTAAGCTGGACCTAAGAGAGGAGAAACTGGAGTGAGGGGCCCCAGTAAGGAGACATTCATTCATTGGCACGTCCCAGATGTGGTGAGGGACTTTGGGATGAAGGGGATGGTGGTGGTAAAAATGAAAAGGAGGGGATGGGTTTCGGGAAATTTAGACATTTAATCTCCAAGATTTTCAAATTAGATAAGAGGACAATGGGAAACATGCAGGAGGAGGGAAAGAAGTGAAAGATTATCCCCAAGTCTGGAGCTTCGCACACACAGATGCCAGCTCTACCTTCGGCGATGCTCCTCAAGCCCGTCAGCCTACAAAGAATGATGGTACCGGCAGAGAGCACTATGCCCTACAATGGGGTTTGCCACGGGGAGAGACATTTATTCTACTGTACCACTGAGGTCACACAAAGGGGCACCAAACATTTCCTAAATGTCTCGGCCTTCGGAACCTCCAACAGGGCAGAGGCTGGTTCACGATGATCAGAATCATGTTTTCTTTCTTTAAAAAATTTAACCTAAATTTCCATTCAAATTTTCTTTTATTGTTTTTTTTCTTTTTTCTTGTTTTCTTTATTTCTTAAATTGTCTATATACATAACCTGTATGTGTTTTGAATGTCATTTTGTTTTGAACACTCAACAGTACTTCAACTTATGGGAATACAGTACCTAGTTCAAGGACCATGGCTTTTTGAAGATTAGCTTCACCTGACTTTTAAGAGTAACAGTTTTAATTAAGAGAAAAAAATAGGTATAGACTATTGTATTTCATATCCAAAACCTGAGTAATGTTTAGGACATTCTATTGTGTATGTATGTACAAATATTTTATAAAATTTGTAATTTTACAAATGAAACCAGTTTTGTGAAGTGTTTTGGTGAAAAACTTCCCAGAATTCATGTCATTTGTATTTTAGAGCACAATCTCACCAACAGCTTTTGCAGTTGATCATCCAAATTTCCAGATTCCTGACTGAACTGGTCGCGTTCTGTCCGTGCTTCAGCGAGCTCCGAGTTGGCGAGAACTAACTGCTTCTCCAGCTCTTCTATCTAAAAGGGAGGCGCAAGTCAAACAGTCTGACAATGTCAGTGGGTAATATAGAATAAATATAGTCTTTGGAAAACAAATATTATTTGGGGGGCAAAAATAAAACTTTATTGTGATGTGTTTTGCAAAGTTTTCTAAACTTAAGATCAATCTATGCAGAACTTAACCAAATGAAATAATCAGGATTTTGCTTCTGTGAGTACATGTTTATAATTTGGAATTTATGGAAGCTTGATATGGCATAAATACATTCTGCAGAGCCTACACAAATGAAATGTGTGATACTTAGAACTATTTTGTTTCAGAGTATCAGGATTTCCATAATAAAAGGTTTTGAATGTAAAAGAATGAATGGCAACAAGTTTTTAGTTACTATCATTATTATATATTCACTTTATTTTGAACAGGTGACTTTGTATATTATATACATATATTCATATATTTATATACAAATAAATATATGAATATATGTATATATATATTCCAATCCTCATTTTCTTTATAAAATGGGATAAGCATCAATTTTAAAGGGTTGTTATAGGTGTATTTTTTCCTCACAGACAGGGAGTTTGATCTGTGACCTGCCAGAAGGCCCATCATGGTAGGTGCAGGGTAGGCTAAGAGGTTAAGATCTCAGAGGATGGAAATTCGGTTTAGGTTTTAGCTGAGCCACAGAAATTCATTATTTAGATACTGAGATATTAAACCATGAGAACATGGTGCTACTTAGTGTTATGTATTGTTACCTGATCTTTAATGTGATACCTACAATACTATTTCATCATCTACTTTCCAGTAGTATGACATCTTTCAGGTCTGCACTAATACTACATATTCCTTCTTACTTCTCAATCTACTCAATAGGCTTCCAAAATTTCTATGTCAAAAATAAAACTTACTGATTGGTTTGGATAATGAGCTATGTTTAAATCTTCTTACCGAATGCATGAGCAAGACTAATTTTTTCTTGATGACTATTTTTACCAAGACTAGGTTATTTAATATCTTTATTTATTAATTCTACACATGCTTATTAATCATATTATACACACACATAATACAACTATGTCTTTGATAAATAGTATGAATACAAAGAAGTTGTACATATCTCTTTATCTATACATACAGAAAATATTTTAAAAATACTAATATAGGACTATCACATAGTTTCACATTTACCTACAGAGTAGTATCATAGTCTTCAGGGATTGGAATATAAATTTTAATATTTTCATTAGATATATTTTAAAACTTTGTTTTGGCTTTGATTGTTTGCTACATACAAAAAAGCACTTCACAAGAACCAGCTGTGCATGAAACATCAGGTCACGGGCAGCAGCGTGCTCACAGGCACTAATGACCCACAGAGTGCCTTCACCCAAGTGCTCCTTCGGGGGCATAGACGGAAAAAGGCCCACTACTCAACCTCTGTAGCACGAATGGCTTCCTAAGGAAAATGAATGAACTATATCATTTTATACAATCTCTTTGGCTCTATTATTACTGGGAAAGACTAAGTCAGCACTTAGTAAAGACATCAGGAACACTTAGGGAAAAACCATGGACTTTTACTTTGGGTAGAGAAATGTGATCGGGGAGCCAATCTGATCAGGCTAAGAGGCGAACATCTTAAGTTCTGATGCGGGTTCTGTCACGCGACCTCCGTAGGTCTCGATTTTTTTCATCTATCATTTGAAAAGATACTTGATGATTTTTCAAATTCCTTTCAATTCTGCTTCTAAACACTTTTTTACACAAGAACAGTATTAATAAAGCTGAAATTCTGTATTTTCTACTTATCTTTGGAAATAAAATATGATCAAAGAAATCACGTTGAGCTATAAATTTTATAAGAACACTTTCAGTTTGAAAAGGTACTCATATGACTAAAACATCTTCCTCTCCTAGCTAGCCCGGCATCAACCCATTTCTATCACTGAGCAAAGTATTTGTATATGTGCCTTAAAAGCTTAAATTAAGACTTGCTATTTTGTCTGTTTTCATTTTTAAAAAAATTCTAGAGGACCATTTGATAAAATCAAACTTGATGGTAAAATCTATGAGACCAAATTTTTACAAAGGAAAAATGAAAGGAGCCAAGTGCCATCCTTCCGTCTAAGTTTAAGTGCCAGAAGTCCCTCCAGGTCCCTGCGGGAATGTGCGTTTGGTAGTTGTCAGTACTGACTCAGCTGCTATAGCTCTGCTTTTACCTTTCACTTTTTAGGGTAAAATATTTATATCAATCAATCAATCAGAAAGATAAATGGAGAGTGAAAGGGAAAACCATCGAAGTAGCAGCTGAGCTGATACAAACAGCGGTAAAAAAAACACTATAAAGAAAAGTCTTTTAAAATGTCCATAATACATACTGACATCTGAGATGTACCAAAGGTTTTTTATTTCTTTTCTTTTTAAATAGCAGCACAGGTTTTCCCTTTCACCACCTATAAATCTTTTCGCTTTGGATCACCAGACAAATGAGTACTGAGATCTCATTCTAATCTTACAGTAATATAAGATTAGAGATACTACGAATCATACCAAATTGGATCTTTTGTTTTCTGTGCTCAGAAAGACACAGACATGGGATAATAAGGGATGCTGCAGATCAGCAGGAGGTGCGTCGGCAGAACTATGCAAAGAGGTTTGCACAGAATCTTCCCACACCGTATGTAGCTCCAGCCAGTGCTACTAAATCTTCACTGTTTGAGTATGAAATTCAGCCCCAAATGGTTTCAAAGTAGGAAAAATCAACTAATAATAAGGATCGTTAGATATTTTTGTTGTCAAAAAGCGAAAGTTAAGAGTAAAGCCAAATCTACAGAGCCAATAGTGACAGCTTCTACTGGTCCAAATTCGTAAAGGGGAATTCTGGAGGTTCTCCTAAAATGGAAAGAGAAGAATAGAAAAAAGCATTACAGTAAAACACTTTTGTAAGCTATAAAAGCCATATCTAAAATTTTCTTCAAAACATAATTTCGACTTTTATTAATCTGAAAATACTTCTGTGAATCTGAAAGAAACACTTACTTCCTAAATGTTTTCTCATTATTAATCCATTCTAGTTGGAAAAGTTCTGTTCAGAATTGTCATGTCATCAATTTTTTAAAATAATAAACACTTTTTTTCCTGAAGAAATATGGCCTCAGGAAAAAGTACTAATACTGTCTCTCATAAAGTATGTTGATAAGTAATATCAGCACGCCTTCATAAATTTCTTTTCTGACAAATCTCACTTTCAATCACAGCCTTTATATACTATTTTCTTTGATTCCTATTGCTAAGTTGCCTGATCTGCCTCGCTCAGTTATACCATGTATTAATACCTTTCAGGCCAGAATATATTCTTATCTCAATTAACATGGCAGGATGATCATCTCTCAGTGTTTCCTGATTGAAGGGAGTTACTATTAAGAGACCCTAGTTACCCATCAATTGGGTGCCAACTCAATTAGGTTCAATATGCTATATTATAAATCTCAATGATCTAAATTAAAATTAATCAGATATGCCCCCCTTATTTCTATTAAATGTTGACTGTTTACATTAGAGCAAAGTAAGATAATAATTCTAATACTATATTTGTATCTATGTGACCCCGAACCACTCAGACAGAAAGTTTGCGGTCGTTCATCTGGATGCTTATGCTTCTATAATGCCAAAGAGATGCTTGTAAAAACTCAAAAACTACTTTTGTATTATTTAGATGTGTATTTCAGTTTTTGTTAAAATTTTCCACCATGGCCAATTTGGAGTTCATCAGCACGATGCTGTATATCAGACCATACGCAAATTAGCAAACAACGGGTGACAGCTTATGAAGGGATAATTTCTCCAAGAAACATTACAATGGAAAGCTACAGCAACTTCAAATCATATAAGAGAAACAGATTAGTTTTTAGTACTTCATGACTTGAAGAGTTTCATTTGTCAATAAACAATGAATATTTAATCTTTTCAAAACGATTTGAGTTGTGATGAGTATCAGTTATTATACTTGATAAGAACACAACTATCCCCTATTTCCTGTCTCGCTGTCAGATTGTCAGCACTTCGTTCTGCCAACGGGCTGACCTCTTCTAGATCTGAGCAATAAAGCATCCTGCCACCTCATGCTGTCCCGAGATCATGACCATCCTACAGGCTGAGATCAAGACCTTCTGTGTAGGCTTGGTCTCCCCAGAATGGGGTGGACATTCCAGCTATCAATCTTCAGGGGAAAGCTCATCCCAGGAAAAGAAACTAGAACACAAAAAGCAGGCATAAGAGGGACAGAAAAGAACAGAAAACTGTTTTCTCTCTGGGCTTCTGTTTCTTGGGTTTAACCTTAAGCAGTCTTAATATCCTTAAGGCTGCTGGTAGGTGGCAGGGGTTGAAATTACCTTGACACAAGAATTTAGGCTAAGAGCAAAGCAAAGAGATTTTGTAAAGCAGTGTTATTCATACTGGAACCCACCAGTGAATTAGGAAATCAATTTAGGGAGCATCAAATCAGCATCTGAAGAGAACAGAAAAGAGCCAGCAGCATATGTAATGAGGTAAATGTTGTTTTGTGAGAATGCTTCAGTTGTGTGTACTAGATCATAAGTTCAACTACATTTCTTACTGTGGGTAGTGATCAAAATGTGTGAAAGCCACAGCTGTAGAGGACCTACATCTCATAACTGAAATTATATAGTTTCATGTTACTCTTTATTGTTGAGACTTTAATAAAGTCATGTCTAAATTTTCCATTCTTATTTTAGCTGTGCCAGAGGGACTTAAGGTCAAGATCTTATATTACACCCTTGAACCAGAGAACCTAGGAGAAACGGCGCCCCCCTGTGGCCAGCACTGGGGGGGGGACAGCGATAACTAAATGAGGGGGTGCTCAAAAGAGGTCGGATGGTGGACTAACCAGTGCTGCACTACTAAGTTGCCACTTCCCATAAGAAGCATTTTTCTAGTACTGATATCCTGTGGAACTGGGTAATTTTATAAAAGAAATCTGGTATCTTCCTTACACTCTATCCCCCCCCCCCCCTCCGATAAGCTAGGGTATGAGAAATTGGCTAAAAGTGATGATTAGAACCATAGGTTCTCCTAAGTAGGATGACTATGTATGAAATTTATCTCCAGAACTGGGACACTTTGGAGATAAAGGTGGAATTCACAAACAGGACAGTGGGTTAGCAGGTATGAGTTCTCACAGGGAAAAAGAATGCAAGAGCCTCTGAATGGTAGCCCTTCGCTTGTTCTGTAGGGTCTCAGCGGTTTTATAAATGCGCGAGATCTGGAAAAATGGTTGGTAATGATAATAACTACTTCTCTTTAGCTATGTAAAGTGAGAGAAAACAGAAGATATTAATGAGTATCTGGTTTTAAGAGGAATTGTGTGATGAGAGATGAAGATTCAGCTGCCTAATTCAGTTTTCCGACAGCACAGAGATGAACAAGCAGGAGGTGAAGTCAGAGAGCAGGTAGCGCCTAAAGCGCTGAGTGGTGGGGGGAGCGCAGCTGGTACTGCAGTATTTGCTAAAGCTAAGCCTTGTAAAAGTCATTAAAAGGGCCTTATTCTTTATTTTTTAGAAACTTACTTAAAAGTAGGCAGAAATTTTTTTTCTAAGATTGAATTAATATGAGCAAACAATTCAAATAAAAATTATTTGACATCCATCTTATAAATTATTTTTACCTCGAAATGATTACTTTGATTCTTCATTTTCAAATAAATTCATAAAAACTACATGATTGATTCTGTGTACAAATTGTCTCTGGAGCACAGCAGCAAAACCTAAACTCACCTTGTCTTCATACATTCTTTTGGCTTCCCTTAATTCAGAACGTAGCTGAGAAACAGTAGATTCCAGTTCACTGAGTTGGCGCATATACATTGAATTTTGATTTCTTGCTTGTTCTCTAAGGAGGGTTTAAAGGGGGAATAAAATCAAATAGCAAACTAAGAATAAGTGATTCCTAGCATGCTCTAGCTTCCAGATACTCCCACTAGTTGTTTTATATAGCATTATTAGGCCAATCATCTTTTATTTTCCAAAACTGCTTCTTAAAAGTTCAAAAATGTTAACTATTAAAGCTATTCAATGTGTATGTGTGGGTTCCTTATACTATTTACTTTTGTGTATGTTTGAAAACATCCATATAAGAGGTTTCAACATACAAACGCAAATTATAAAATTATTTATATGTATATACACATTTTATTTATATATATCTATATTTAGACAATCTATATGTGTTTGTTTTATCCTGTCAGTTCAAATATGAACAATATTTAAAACATCCAATCTGAAAAGGTCCTAATACTTACAATAATACTTCTGATATGGTCATAAAATATTATCTATATGTTAAGTAACCTTTCTATTCATTTAAATGTTAGGAAAGTTTTACTCTTTTGTGAAATTGATTATTAAGCAATTTTAAAAAGACCTTAAAATAAAATAAAAACAAAACGAAGATTAATGACTATCGGTTGCAAACCACCAGGACACACGTACTGAATGATTTCCAGCTGACTCTGGACGCTATTGGCTTGGCTTCGAGCACTGCTGGCCTTCTCGGTAAGTCCCGTTATTTCAACTTCATGCTCACTTATCAACTGCTCAATCCTATTAAAAAATGTGGTAATTGTTATTTGACACTGAAGATGTAACCTATAAATTATTTTTAAAATTAATGATTTCCAATACTCTCAAATTTAGTATTTTGTTTTGGCTTTGAATATGCTACTCTTTTTTCTTTTTTTTTTTTTTAAGATTTTATTTATTTACTTTTAGAGAGAGGGGAAGGGAGGGAGACAGAGAGGGAGAGAAACAGCAATGTATGGTTGCCTCTCACATGGCCCTCACTGGGGACCCGGCCCGCAACCCAGGCATGTGCCCTGGCTGGGAATTGAACTGGGACCCTTTGGTTCCCAGCCTGCACTCAATCCCCTGAGCTACACCAGCCAGGGCATGAATATGCTACTCTTTTTATGACAAGTGTCAAAGTTAGGTACAGAGTCCTTTATCCAAATCCTTTGGGGACCAGATAGGTTTTGGAATTCATGGTTTAAAAAAAAAAATTATAGCCCTGGCTGGTGTAGCTCAGTGGATTGAGAGCGGGCTGGGAACCAGATGGTCCCGGTTCAATTCCCAGCCAGGGCACATGCCTGGGTTGCGGGCCGGGTCCCCAATGAGGGCCATGTGAGAGGCAACCATACATTGCTGTTTCTCTCCCTCTCTGTCTCCCTCCCTTCCCCTCTCTCTACAAATAAATAAAAATAAAATCTTTTTAAAATAAAAAAAAATTACAAATGGTAATAAATTATAAGTGCTATATATTATATGACATCCCCAGAGAGATCGAGGGAAGTGTCCTGTAAGCCAAACATATTACTAAGGCAACAAGAGGTTTTAAGATATTCACTAAATCATAAAGACTAAAAAGCTTCACATCAGCTCAGGTCAGGTTTTACCAACAAATGAGTGACACAGGCTTTCTCCTCGACCAAACTTGAGTCAGGCTACTCTGAGTTCTCTTCTCAACTAGACCCTGGCCTTGGTGCCTCGCTCCTCCCACTCCTCCATTCCCTTAATATGCCTGGGCTTAGTAAGACTCTTGCTAAGTCAGTTTAGCGAGAACCCTCTCATCCTTGAGGTATCGTCTTGGTAATTTTCCATCCAATGACCCCCTCACCTTGTATCTGGCTATGAATCCCAGCTTGTCCTTGTACTAGGAGTTGAGCCTGAGCGCTCTCTAATGCAAACTATTTCAGTAGTTTTGAATAAAATCTTCCCTACTGTTTAACAAGTGCCAGACTAAGTTTTTTTTTTTTTCTTTAAGACTTTGCCACAAACCTATGAAACAAAAAACTTTGGTGTTTCAGAGCTTTTTAGATTTTGGAATTGCTGAGGAGGGACTGGAGACTTGCTGGACAGCATCACTGTGATTTTCCACCTTAGTCAGGCACCTACCTATCTTTTTTTTTTTTTTTTTTTTTTTAAAGTTGTTTATTTATTTATTTATTTTCAGAGAGAGGAGAAGGGAGAGAGAAAGAGCAATGTATGGTTGCCTCTTACTTGGCCCTCACTGGGGACCTGGCCCGCAACCCAGGCATGTGCCCCGACTGGGAATCGAACCGGGACCCTCTGGTTCCCAGCCCACGCTCAATCCACTGAGCTACACCAGCCGGGAGGCACCTACCTATCTTGATGTTGTTGAAGAAGTAGTTCTATTTTGTTCTGTGATTCAGATTTCAGTGCTTCAAGCTGACTCTCAACCTGGTTATTAAAAAAATTTATAAACGTGTTGATTTAGAAGCCAGTTAATCTAAAGCTTGTAAAATTTAGAAATTTTCCAACTAAAGGAATGCTTTAGAAAGCTGCAAACAGAAGTAATATTTAAATTGGATACATTCTATCACTGTATTTTATTAGATCTTTTACTTTGACTATATTCTCATGAAGCTGTACAAGTCAATCAAGCTAATTCCCTTTATTAAGAAAGAACATTGTAGAAGCAACTTCTGCTATTTTTTTAGTATAAAATGAGAACTTATTTTTAAGAATTAAAAAATATTATATACCTAATACTATTGTCTTAATAAAATTTAATATAAAATTGAAGTAGTGTTCTCACCACTTACTGGAAATATCCTCCCTTTAAGATATGAAATCTCTGTGTCTAATTCTCTTAGGATTTTACTAATAGCTGAGCCCATGTTGCGGAAGTGGATAGTAGACACACTGTCGTGTTCATATATTTTCTTGCCTGAGGTTTGTTCAAAGTCAACAAGGATTGATCGGATTTCCTGAAGCACTCCCTCATGGCTAAGCATCACCTTCCTCAGCTGCTCTATCTGTGTATTGCTATCTTTCAGCATGTCCTCCTTCAGGCACCTGGCAGCTTCGAGTTCGTGAACTGTATTTTGAAGCTGATTTCTTAAATCCTCCTGGGACTGAGTCTCCCTTCGCCTATGAAATAAATGAATGAGAAAAAAATAACACTGATAAAACTCATAATCATACAAGTAGTTTTATGCTACAAAGAGTAAAGCTCTAAAATAATCTCGGTAACAGGTACCAACCTGATGTCCGCCATGGCATCTCTCTCCATTTGCATCTCTTGAAGCTTTGTCTGCAAATCAATGACTGACTGCCTTAAGTAAAACTTCTGTTTCTCATGCAGTTCATTGCTCTGAAAAATAAAATGCCATGCAAACTAGTCTCCATTAAAGGAACATATTTCTTTATAGCTATAATTTCCAAAAACTATATATTATTAATTTGTTTTCATGTGTACTTCCTTCCCCTTTCACCACTGTTCAGGCCTAATTAATCATTTCTCACCTAGACTACCGTAATACCTTTACTAATCTCATTGTCTCAAGCTTGCTCCCTTTCAATCCATTCTCCACTTTACACCAAAACACTGTTTTTAAAACAAATCTGACTTCTGGCTCAATACAGAGATAGGAATAAGTTTTATACCTGAAAACAGGAGAATTGTTTGAAATTCTGCATAGAAAACTCAACCGCCACTTCCAAACCTCTTAAAGTACTTGGTAGCATACAACCACCACCCCAAAATCAAGGTGTTCTGCTACAAAGAAATTTACAAAGATCTCTAAAATCAGGCACCGAGGGATCTCCCAGCATCATAGTTGGTGACCAACTAATCAACCTAAAGCAAAGCCATCAAGTTCTGCCTGTAAATAGAAAGCTTGCCATCAGCTTGCCAACCTAAAGCCAAAACCACTGAACACTTGAAGGAAGATCATAAAATTTAAGAGACCAAAATTAAACAATAAGCAAACAGCCAGTAATAAAGATCCAAAGAAACAAAGACTGATAATGAAGCAATGGAAGAACATTTCCAAAAGTGTTGTATGGCAGAGAAATTTGAGAGACATTAGAGCTATAAAGTGGGAACAGGACTTTTTTTTTCAGCACTTAGTAAGGCTGCAGGTCTGCTTTTATCCTGCAGGTGCTTACACCATCTGCTGAGGTAGACAATGTGTTAATGAATACAATAAAATGTATTCAATACTACAACACATGTACAAAGGGCAAAGGAGAACGCATCCCCTGCTGTCTAGAGGAAGGGCTTCAGAGAAGGCCTAAGCTAAGTATTGCT
The DNA here is from genome assembly GCA_004026765.1 of Micronycteris hirsuta. Taxonomy (NCBI): domain Eukaryota; kingdom Metazoa; phylum Chordata; class Mammalia; order Chiroptera; family Phyllostomidae; genus Micronycteris; species Micronycteris hirsuta. Next base: position 142,738 of record PVJI01001132.1, on the reverse strand, counting down.
GGATAATAAAAATTTGCCAGGTAGACAAGGTAGAGGAGAGCGAATTAGCTGGGCAAAAGCATGAGGGCTAGAATAGTATGGTACATCCTGGGAAGAGAAAGTGGCTTGATATTGCTGGGATGGAGGCAACATATGATGAGCAGGTACAGAAGAGACTAAAATGTATAGAGAAAGGTTAGGCCACAAAGACTTTTGTATAAGCTGGTAAGTTTGACTTTCAGGCTATAGACTACTGGGACTCAACGTGCAATTGTAAAGCTAACTAATATCAGCTTGATTCTTCATAAGGTCCACTTGAAGATTTTAGCAAAAAAGTTCTCTACCCTGTTTAGCTATCATGTATACACATAAATCAAAAACCTACCCCCTCCCACTGTTTCGTAAAGAAAAACCAGGTATTATGATAGTGGGGCAGCGGCCTGAACCAATGATTAATTATAATTATCAGTGAATGTCATTAATTATAACATTTTGAGCAATTCATGTTTCATTAAAATTAAACCATTAGCACACCAAAAGACAAAAGGAAAAGATAATCTACGGAATGAGAAAAATATTTGCACATCATTTATGTGAAGAGGGGTTAATATCCAAAATATATGAAGAACTCATACAACTCACTACCAGAAGACAAAAAAGTAGTCCAATTTAAAAATAGACAAAGTACATTTTCCCAAAGAAGACATACAGATGGTAGATGTATAAAAAGATGCTCATTACTAATTATTAAGGAAAAGCAAATCAGAACCACAATGAGATATCACCTCTTCCCTGTTAAATGCTATCACCAGAAAGACAGGTGAGTACAGGCTCCAGTTCAATATGGTGATGCAGAAAGATCCTGAACTCACCTCCTCCCACAAACACACTGAGTTTACAGCTACATACAGAACAATTTCCTCTCTAGGAAACCTAAAGGCTTGCTGAGTGAAAACTACAAATTGGGCAAACAGGAAGAATACTACACTGAAGCGGGGAGAAGAAACTGGGACACAGTCTGGCCATAAACCCCCCTCTCAGCACAGTGACCCCCACTGGGAGGGAACTCAAAACCCAGAGCTTCTCCCCGAGGAATGAAAGGTTCAGACTCCACATCAGGCAGCGCAACTTTTAAGACATACATTTGAGAGATGAGTCCCCAAAACATTTGACTTGGAAAAACAGCAAGGCTTGAGTCCTGAGACCTCAAGACCTTAGCATCTGAGAAATCTCTAAAGGGGCTTCTGTGCTCAAACTCACGCACCCCAGGGCCCCGCTCGGAAGCAGCCAATCATGCCCAGACTTAGAATGAAGGAGGCGCACCTGCTTGTACTATAGCATCAGCCTGAGAGGTAGGCATCTAATTCTACACATATCTAGGAGTCTGCAGGAACCCTTTCCAGGGTGTGGAGAAAAGGGAACCTTTGTGCACTGTTGGTGAGAATGTAAATTGGTACAACCACCATGGAAGACAGTATGGAGATTCCTCAAAAAATTAAAAATAGAGCTGCCACTCAACCCAGCAATCCCACTTCTGGCAATATGTACAAAAGAAATAAAAACACTAAATTGAAGAGATACCTGCACTCACATGCTCACAGCAGTGTTATTTACAAGAGCCCAAACATGGAAACAACCTAAGTGTCCACGGACAAACAACGAGTAATCAGGTTGTGGTACACACACAAACAATGGCATATCATTCGGCTCTGAAAAGGAGGGAACCCTGGCACTCATGACAACGTGGAAGAACCCTGAGGGCATTATGCTAAGATAAATCAGAGAAACATAAACACTGTATGGTCTCACTTATATGTGGAATCCAAAAAAGAAACAACAACAACAGCAATAAAAAAACAACATTGGCTTTGTGGTTCCCAGAAGCAGGGGTGGCGAGATAGAGTTGGATGAAGGTGGTCAAAAGGTACAACTTCAGGTTATAAGATAGTAAGATGCAACGTACAACATGATGATTACAAGGAACACTGCTATATGACGCATATGAAAGTTATTAAGAGAATAAATCCTAAGAGTTCTCATCACAAGGAAAAAATTTTGTTCTTTTTCTTTTGTATCTACATGAGATGACAGATGTTAATTAGTTACTGTGGTAATCATTTCATGCCATGTATAATCAAAACATGCTACACAGCTTATACAGTGCTGTAATGTTAATTATATGTGAATAAAACTGGAAAAAATATACCATTTAAGCAAGACATTGTGACTAATTATTACCAAAAGAAAATAGGTAGGTAGACTTTTCATCAGCCCAATTTTTAATACTGAAATAGAAAGCACTGGCCTAATTAACAAGTTTAACCGATAAATCCATTGTTATGGTTTTCTTCTAGAAAGTTTAGGTTCTGTCCCAAGGCGTTGTGCCTCACTGTCTTCCCAAAATGGCTTCAGGTACTGAAAGAATAGAACGCAACTCACTTCATTTAGTCTTTTCTGCAAATCTTTGACTTGATGTGAATATTCTTCTAAAACACGTTCGATGTGTTCTTTTCCAGGGTAAGGGATGACTTTCTTGTGAGAATCAACTTCTACTTCATGTTTAGGGAAAAAAGGAATTTGTGTCAACGTCCCAGATGAAGATGTGTTTTCAATTATGGTACCGCGAATAGATGACACAAAAAATGGAGTTGAAGGACCTAAATATTAAATAATTAATTAGTTAACTTATTGCTAAAATAATTTTGTGGCAAACATTATCCTAGGTGATTCTCTTATTGAATCATGAAGGAACTCAAGGTCTCATGAGGCAAATGGACAAGGAAAAGGAGAACATGGTAAAAAGGAGGAGCAGAGTAGCGAGAAGGAGGGAGTTCTACCTGATAGTAACCAAATGATACATGAGCTGAATGAAACTTTTAGTATCTGAGTAAGACTTAACTCGTCTGGAGGACAAGAGGAGAGGAAGGGCATTCTGGACAGTTGGAGTACCGTGATTACTGAGGAGGAGACTTAAAACAGCATGGCTTATTCTGGGTGAGAGGAAAGTAGTGGCCAGATATGAGAATGAAAACATAGGACTGATCATGAAGGGCCTGGTGGTCATGCCAAAGAGTCTAGATTTCATTTTGAAAGCTCCAAGGAATAGACTGGAATGTAGGGGATTGATATAAGTAGGTCTGTGTTTTGAAAAAGCTCTCTGGCTTTGGTATGGAGAATGCATTGATAGGGATAAAACTGAAGATAGAGAATCCAAGTAGGAGAAGGCTTTCACCGATTCAGGCAAGAAAAGCAAGGGCGTGCCCGAAAGTAGTTAAGTGGTGACAGACACAAGGCATGGATTCTAGAAATACATGTGGAGAGTAAAAGAGAGGGAGGTGTCAAGTATTTCTCTTGGGTTTTGGGCTTCAGCAACACCCAAATAAGGCTGTTAGATTTGCAAATACCATACGTGGACCTGAAGTTCAGGAGTGAATCTTCGCTTCAGAGAACAGGATTTGGGAATTATCAGCGTAAGAGGTCTAGTGAATCCTTGGAGTCAATGGAATCATCTAGGGGCAGTCAATGCCGTGAAAAGAGAAGAGGATCAAGAAGAGTACTCTGAGGAAATACCAATATTTAAATGGAAGACAAAAAAGTAAAACCCAGGAAGATTTACAAAAGACCCACAAAGGCTTTAGAGAATTATATTTAAGACACACTACTGTGTTGCACTGAGAGACGGTGTGAGATAAAAAGAGACCTTTCCCTAAGCGGCTCACAAAAGTACTCAACTGAAAGTATATGCTACTTTCAATGCAAAAGAAAGGACTCAGAGTCATCCAAGAGTCCAGAAGATGGAGTTGAGAACCACGGAGAATTACTCCCAGGCCTGTGTTCTCATCAAGGACCTGGACTTCAGAATTGCAATAGACAGGTGCATCATGTTTTCCCCTTTTGGAATAGGACTGTGGATAGTGGTTATCCTGTGCCTGCCACCCCTGAATGCTGGGTATCCAGGTCTTTAGATTAAGAGGAACTCCATTCAAGGAGCTGTACTTAATGAATGAAAACTGAGGGGCTTCATCCATCCCTGATCCCATTTAGATAAAGAGATTCTGGCCTCTGAGCAGGATCTGTCATGAGATCAGACTGTCAGGAGCCTTCTTGGGAGAGAGAACATGTATTCCACATTTGAGAGAAATGTAAACAATTTGTGACTTAGACACAATAACGTGTCAATGCAGGAAATCATCCTTATTCTAAGGAGATACATGTTCAAGTGTTGACGCAAGAGTCACAATGCCTTCAACTTCAGCAAAATGAAACATAAATTGTAGGCATAGGGATAAACAAATATGACAGAATGTTGACAACGGGTGCATCCAGGTAAAGGGTGCATAAGATATTCATTGTACTATCTTTTCAATTTTTCTACCATTTTGGAAAAAATAAAAATAAAGTGTTGGGGGAAGAGTTCACTGGATTTAGCAAAAAAGGGAAAATCTAGTCACGTTGGACAGAGTGATGTCATTGGAAGACTAGGTTCAAAAGTCGTAAGTCAGTAGCTTACAGAGTGAATGGGCGATGAAGATATGAAGACGGTGAATACACACTTCTCTTTCAGAAGGCACAGCTATAAGAAAAGAAGATATAAGTTGAGAAAAAGGTTTCATTTTATTTTGTTTGTTTTATTTACTTGTTAGTATTCTTATGTTGGCAGAAATTTAGCATGTCTATATTGACAGACTGAGAGTAAGTATCGGAGGGACTGAAGCCAAAGACTTTGCAGAGTTTGCAGCCAAAATCTCCGAGGATGAGCGATGATAGTGGAGATGGAAATAAAGCATAAGTAGCAAATTAAGAAGCTGCCTCCTCCACTGAGCTATGAAGGAAAGAGGCATGGCTTGTGAACATCAGCAGATCTCAGGGGCCAGATATGAGAAGCTAAGAAAGTACCAGCCTAACGGCTTTATCTTCTCTGGTAATTAGGAAATAATGTCTTCTGAAAGTAAGAAAGAAGGTGATAGGTTAAGGGACTTGAGAATGGTATCATTTTGAAACAAATATTGTGGGAAAAGGAAGAAAGAACTGGCTAAGATCATGAGAAAAATTCCTCAGCAGCATCAAGGACCCAGGTAAGATGGGAGACTATGACTCTGAAGTGGCAAATTGGCAGGAAATCCACATCTGTATATTTTCTCTATCAGAACCTTCCAGCAGCCCAGTACAAAAATGGGGAAGACAATCTGCCTGGTAAAGATTGGGGTTTTCCTGTAAGAGTAGAACAAGAGAGAAAAGTTGTTGAGGATATTGGCCAGTGATTGGCTGGAATGATGAATAATATAAAAAATAGTAAAGATAGAAGAGGTTAGTAATTTAGTAGAAAATGGCAGAATCTAGAGCAGATGTTCTTAGCCTTTGTTGTAAATCAGGATCACCTGGGGAGCTTTAAAACAATAACAAGGACAAACAGTGGTGCCCAAGCCCCATTCTGGACTGACTGGATCTAAGCCACTTAAATGCTTAAAAATTTCAAACGGTGATTGCGACACGGGGCCATGGCTGAGAACCACTGCCTTCATGAGGCAGAAAGACAGGTGCCGTAGGAATGAGGAGTGACAGAGCTACAGGATAGGAGGCTGGGTATCGGAAGTCCGACAGTTCCTGGTAATAAGATCCAAGAGCAAGATAGGGGAGTGGGTGGCTAGAACAAAGATCAAAACCATAAGAACTAAAAAAGTCAAGAAGATGGGAGTCTAAGATCTCAGATGGGCCGTCCATGGGGACGATCGCATTGTGGCGTGATGACGTGCTGAAAGAGGAAGAGACGGTCGGAGAGCCAGGTGCCAGTGCCCATGCTGAGCGTGAGAGATGCAGTGTCAGGGAAGAGGTCAGCTAGGGAGAGCGGACAAGGATGATGGGTATAGTACAGCAGAGGTGACATGGTGTCTTAGATGGCATGACCATACTAAGAAGCAGAAGCTTTTACAAAATAGGCTGGTAAAGTAAAGGTTTTTAAACAGATCCGTGAAACAACAGACCTGTACAGGCATACTTATGAGATATTTGCAGGTTCGGTTCCAGACCGCTGCAATAACGTGAATATTGCAATAAAGAGAGTCACGCATGTTTTTTGGTTTCCCAGGGAATATAAAGATTATACTTACACTATACTGTAGTCTATTAAGTGTGCAACAGCATTGTGTCTAAAATATGTGCACATCTTAATTTAAAAATACTTTATTGCTAAAAATGTTAACCATCACCTGAACCTATTGGAAAAATGGCACTGGTAGACTTACTTGATGCAGGATTGTCATAATCTTCAACTTGTAAAAAAAATATTTAAAAACGCAACATCTACAAAGCACAAAGAAAATGAGATATGTTTGTAACTGAGAATGAATTCTGGATGCTTTCTTTTAGATGAGAGACAAGACAGAGAAAGCAGTCAGGACTGTGCAAGCCATTTGCCGCCAGACAACCCGGGTCCTTTCTCTGTCCTTTCCCTATTTTACTGTGTTGTGGGAACTACTTTTCCCAGGGTCCCTTCCCAGCTCATTTCCTGGTTAGGCCCACAATGGGAGGTGCTGGTGGAAAGACCATACACCGGGTAGGAGGAGGAGGGGACAAGCTGAGGTATTGCTTCCCCCTCACTGGCCTCAAATAGGCTTCTGACAGTTAATGGTGGCTTCAGCGCCCTGCAGGAGCCCTCTCTGTGCTTCTAGCTCCTGCTTCTATGACCTGACAAGAGTTCCTTTCCTCGGGTCCTTCTAGTCCAAAGACTGGTAGCAGTTTCCTGCAGTTACTAATCTCTGGATTATCTCATCCTGTTAGGCTTCTCAGCTCTTTCACTACCCTTGTTACCAATTCCCTGTATTAAGATTCACCTGTTTATTCCACCCATTGCTGTTTTCCAGACTTCTATCTTTTGATTCAAATAGTTCCAGTCAGAGGTGATGGGGGCCTGAACTAGGTCAGTACTGGGTTGACCAAGAAGTCTCTATGGTTTTTTCCATAAATTAAAACACACATTTTTCATTTTCACCAATAACTCTATTGATTTGGATATTTTGAGTATGCCGGCTTGCTCCTGCATGGTGTAACACTGGCGGTTTTCAATTAATGTCTCGATTTGATCACTATCGACTTCAACAGTCTGCCTGACTGCGGAGCGTCATCTAGTGAGAAGTCTCCAGCATGAAATTTCACAAACCACTTTTGACATGTTCGATCAGTCACAGAACCTTCCCCACACACTGCACAAATCTTTTTTTGTGTGTTTCAGTGGCACTTTTACCTTTCTTTAAATAATAGAGCGTAATATGCTGAAAATGTTGCGTATTTTCTTCCATCTTCAATATTAAAAGGCTACACAAAACTTCACCAGTTTGGATAAGTTTTTTTAACTGACCTGACAGCTGTCACAATACAACTAACATAATTGTTTCTAATGAAGTTAAAGATGACTAAGCACTACTAGAGCCATCTTCCAGAAAAAAACAAACAGACTTTTTGGCCAACCCAAGAGTAATGGGGATGGAGAGGGAAAAATGGATTCAAAAGGCATTCCTGAGACGAGGATAGATGCAGTACCTCACTGGATGCGAGGGTGAGTCAGAGACAAGATGTCAAGATGACACAGAATTCTGGCTCAGAGTAGGTGAATGAGGTGTTTAGAGAAACATGGAATGTGTTGAAGTGCCTCGACGTGGAAACAATTTTTAAGCCAAAAGAGTAACATAAATATACGCTAAACAAAACAGATAAGCTATTTTTAAAAGACTAAACAATTTCTTTCTCAAAAAGTAGGCTTATAAACAATATAGTAAACATTCATGGCCAAGGTCTTCCCCCTGAACAGTTAAAAACAAAACATACTAAAAAACAGCAGTTTAGGTATTAGGAAAACTGCTTCATTCTTTTTCCCCATTTTGTTTTATAAAGAACACGTACCTCCATTGGATGCGATACTACTACTTGGTAAAAGATCTTCATTATTTGATTCACAAGGTTTTTGTTCCATATTAAATATTGTTACCTCTTCTTAGAAATCTTGAAATATGAATGCTTCCCTGTTTGGTTCTTTTAGTTCTTCTCTATAAAAGACAGGGATCCAATATTTATGAACAAGATATTATGTGAAAAAATTCATTGATGAGAAACTGACTTTGCTCATGTTTGAAATTTAGTAATAATTTTTCACCAGGAAAATATTTATACAAAAATTATTATATAAAATTAATAAGTGAATAGAATATTACTGTAAAAATTGTTGATTTTGATGGCCAACTAGCTTATTAAAGACAACCTGAAAACAAAAGCCTAATACTATAATTATTGTTATAATTAACAGTCTAACTGGGAACAGCGTTTTTTCTCTTCTTAAGTCTCTCTCAAATTTACATTGTCAAATGATGGAAGAAAATATCTCTTTAGTAAAACAAATCACAAATTAGTAAAAAAAAGTAAATTAGAAACCATTAACAGGAACTGAAAAACTTCTTTCATATCAAATAGTGCTCATAATTTTAGATTAGCCCAAGAGGGAATGTGTGGGTTTGGAAAGCAATGGTGGTAGCCTGATTCCAATCGCCCTCTTATCTTCTGAAAGCAACCATAAAATCAACAAAGGGAACAAGTGAATAAAACCACATGAACTTACCACCTTCTGATTCTGTATATCAGAATCTGAGATACATTAAAGTAGTGAAGAGAAAAATGTTCCTAGCCTTAAACTTCTATTTCAATAAAAATGAAAGAATGAAAATAAAGGATTTAAATTTCTAACACAAAAAGGCAGATAAAAAGTAAAACAAAAGAAAGCATGTGGTAGGAAATAATAAAGATAAGGCAGAAATTAGTAAAGTAAAAGAAAAACAAATCAAATTAATGAATCAAAATCCTGATTCTTTAAAAAACTATATATATGCATATATGTGCGTGACCAATCAAAGCGACAGAAAGAGGAACATCATATATAACACACTGCTTATCATTTTTACATTAATTCATGATCGTAAGCATAGTGTTAAAAATTTTTTAAAAAATGGTGAGCTGAAGAGATTTTCATTGAACAGAATTCCTTTCTATTTCACTCAGTTTCTCCCTTTTGATTATTGAGGTGCCATCTGTCAAAACTACAATCAGATAAAGTCTACCTTAATAAGTTTTGTGTTATCAATTTTAGAAAATAAGTAGTAGGTATGGAGACATTCCATAAAGAATTATAATAAATGGAATGTTAGTCAAGATTGCTAGGCAATTTAAAAGTTCTAAATAGAAGAGATTGCTATTTGGGGGAAAACCCTAATTTAAACAAGTTTTATGATGCATGCATGCTTTATAATTTAACTTACACACTATAATGATGTATTTGGTGATTCTTCAGGATGGTGAAAGACACTATCCTGAATTCAAATTACTGAGCAATGTTATTATCACAAATTACATGAAGCAATGAGCAGGACGGGAGAATCGCACAGCCCAGTGCTGGGCAGTCACACACAGACCCACTCTGTTTAACACCAAAGGTTTTGGTGTCAGGCATGAAACAGAACCTACGAGCAAGGTAAGCAGAACTTGAACTATAAGTGGGAAAAGAGAGAAAAGAAGAAAGAAGGCTTGACTTTTGAATATCCTGATACGGAAACCACATTTTTTTACTTTGGCATAAAATGATGAACGCAATAAACTCATTAATTCAGTACCCACTCACGGTAGCAGGCTACTCAAGAGTAGCAGGCCTTGAAAGGGAATTTTTTCCTTAGAAAATGAATAGTTTAAAGACAATAGTATAGGGTTAGTTACCTAAACAAGAATTTTAAAACAACCATTTATTTGTAAAGAAGACGCTTAGTACTTCTACTTGCCAATGCCACTCCTCATTTTATGAACTCTACAATAATGAAATCTGCCTTTTAAAAAGTACTTGAATTAAGTTTTTCACTATTTTAGACTGACCATATCCTCAACTTGGTCAAATCATTCACTGTTCCTCTACTTTCACGAAACTTTAAGAATTGGAACATTATTCTTATTTTCACACATAAAGCTTATTAAATAATTAAGGATTTTTAGTAAAAGAAAGTTTTGCCTCAATAAGTCATAAATTGTTAAAATACTGCACTTTGTTGATACAGGAATCATAATGTGGATTTACACGTGTTTGATTTAAATCTCTAAGTAAAGTATAAAGGTGAGATCTTGGCCTTCTCTGGTATGCTCAAGATTTATTACGAACAATTTTGACTGATTTAAAATTATGAACAGATTCACACTGAAAGAAGCCTTACATTTTTGACAAGTAATAGGTAGATAAAGATTGTACCCTGGTTATTTGATTGGAATGTTGCAGAAAAGGCCTTAGAAACCACAGACCACAAAAAGAGGACTTTTGAAGGAAAATGGTGTAGAGGCTTTAGTTTCTGTTACATAGTTGAGCTAAAGAGCTTTCAAGTATCTCCTGGGTTCTTACCCATTTTCCTCAGTTTCGAAAAAGACAAGGTGGCTGTGCGGATATACTGCACCTTCCCTCATGTGTACAATCCTCACCTGGTTTCTTTTCTTATGGCTACGTAAGGTGGATCTCTCCCAGGACTGTGATAGAATGTGACTGCCCATAGTAAGTAGATTTAGAATCTACGCTCTATTTTGATTGGTACAGATTACTTTTAACGTATGTTATATTAATCAACTAATGACTCAAGCCCCTAGGATGCTGAACAATTCTATCTTCCACAGAAGCCTGAGACTAGGGATTTTATAGAAGGGATCCATACTCTCAGAGAACCAGTCCACAGGTGTGTTTTCCTTAGGAAATTCTAAGGCTTCCCAAGATTGATCCCAATACAATGTATCTGGGCTAGTGCAGTCTCAGAAATACAAGAACAGCCTGGCAGGTGTAGCTCAGTGGATTGAGTGCGGGCTGCGAACCAAAGGGTCGCCGGTTCAATTCCCAGTCAGGGCACATGCCTGGGTTGCGGGTCAGATCCCCAGTGGGGGCCATGTGAGAGGCAACCACACATTGCTGTTTCTCTCCCTCTCTTTCTCCTTCCCTTCCCCTCTCTTTGAAAATAAATAAATAAAATCTTTAAAAAAAAAAAGAAAGAAACACAAGAACAGTTAGTGAATAGCACTTCACTGCTTGAGTTACTATTAACTAGGATTCAAATCCTAGCTCTGTGATCCACTAGCTATGGGACTTTGAAAACAATATTTAGCCTCTGTTAAGACTGTAAGATGGAGATAAAGAGTGCATAACTCAAAAGAATGAGTTAACTCAGAGAACTCACAAGCAGCCTTAATATATGATCCTTGCTCCAATCTATAATATGACAGTAAAACATGAATAACAATATTCTTTATAATTTAAACATGTATACTAACTCATTTCCATAATAAATAGCTACCTATTTATTTAGAAAGATGTAAGTTTATAGAGGTCTACTAACAGAAAAGAAAGTGGATTTAGACTGCATTGAGTAAACACAGGGGCTATTATAATGTAATATAAAATTAAGCTATTTAAGATCATACTTTTCACCAGTACAAAATATCATCTTGTAGGGAGGCAGAATGAAAGAAGGACAGAACTTAGAATTAGGAAATCTTAATTCTGTCATTGGTTACTCGTGAAAGCACAGGCAAATCTTTTCATATCGCTGAGCCTCGGTTTCCACCATTACTAAATGCGATTACACTTGTGTTTTCCCCACTGTTTTGAAGTAGTGGAAGCCTTTCTGTAAGTCTTCAGAGCCCATACTACACACCCTCCTCTCTGCTGCGCAGACCCTGTTATGGAACACAGGAGGCTCCACGTAGCAGAGTTTGAAAATCACAGAGAAAGCCCTAATAGCTTTATCTTAGATATTCCAGCCTAGGCATTCATCAAGTTCAAGGCTGCGGTTTCTAAAATAGATTAGATATAGAGATAACAAATTAGCATATCAGCTGTATATGTTTAGAATTCTTAAATATAAATATAAAACGAGATACCTTAATATCTGGATATTCCTATTTTCACTTCTCCTATTAACTCCTGAAAAAAACAAAATGTTTTAAAACCTGCTTATTAATATATAATACATTATCTGAAATTATTTTAAAAAATTTCAATTCACAAATTCATTTTCATCACTTACAATCTTGACAACCCCTAAAACACATATATGTGACAACAAAAACCTTTAATTTTTTTTCCTTTGGGCTTACCTTGTACATGTGTAACAGGGATATTATAACCTTAGAATATTTTAAGTCCTGTTAAAAAATGTAGTAAGTAGTAAAATAGAAACAGGCCTGGAGGGCAAGCTGTGACTCCTAGCCAAATGTTAGTGAGATTGTAATCTGTAAATAACCCTTTGTGCCCAGCAGCTTTAGTCAAACAGTTTAAGTGTTATCTAGGAATGCAGATGAGGGAA
>PVJI01001132.1:0-123233 GCA_004026765.1 Micronycteris hirsuta | reverse complement strand
ATGTGCCTTGGTGTGTTCCTCTTAGGGTCCAACTTCTTTGGGACTCTCTGAGCTTCCTGGACTTCCTGAAAATCTATTTCCTTCACCAGCTTGGGGAAGTTCTTCTTCATTATTTGTTCAAATACATTTTCAATCCCTTGGTCTTCCTCTTCTCCTTCTGGCATCCCTATGACTTGGATGTTGGGACGTTTAAAGATGTCCTGGAGGTTCCTAAGCCTTTCCTCAGTTTTTTGAGTTCTTATTTCTTCATTCTTTTCTGGTTGGATGTTTTTTTTCTTTGTGCTGGTCCACTCCGTTGATTTGAGTACCAGTTTCCTTCTCATCCCTTCTCATTTATTCAAGTAAGTGTGACAATTTTTCTTTGAATCCTGTGAGCATCTTGATTACCAATGCTTTGAACTGTGCATCTGATAGGTTGGCTATCTCTTCGTCACTTAGTTGTATTTTTTCTGGAGCTTTGATGTGTTCTTTCATTTGGGCCATTTTTTTTCTCAGTGCGCCTGTTACTTTAAGGGGTGGAGCCTTAGGTGTTCACCAGGGCGGGGTAACCCACGTAATTGTGTTGTGACGCTGTCTGTGGGGGCGGGGCCTGAGAGAACAATGGCACTTGCTCTGTTCTCCACACCTCCCCTGCCCCCGCTACCCACAAGCAAGTCGGGCCCCTCTTTGCTGGCTCCGGGGTGAGTGGATGGGCCCGCACAGTTCCAAGTCCCTGTGGGTCTCCCCAATGAACTCTCCTGTGAGGCCAGGAGTTCCTCCCACTGCCGCCTCAACCCCCACAGGTGTTTTCAATTGTTGGTTTGAGGCTTTATTTCCCTGCGTTGTTGGGGCACGTGGTCTGTTCCACTCCCCAGCTTTTCCTCCTGGTTTATCTGTGTAAGAATGAGGGACTGCCCCGTCCACCAGTCTCAGCCCCGGTTTCACTGAGTGTGCCCACCGCGTTTTGGCCAGGCGCGCCCACCACGGGCCTCTCCGGGCAGCTGGAGCGCTGCCGGTACCGCTCCACAAACCACGTCTAGCCGAGTGCTCTCCACCCGGCTCCGCCCCGCTTACCGGTCTGCTTGAACGTGTCTTCTTTAACTCCTTGGTTGTTGGTCTTCCCCTCAGTTCAGTTTTCTGTCAGATCTGGCTGTTTTTGTTTTTTTTAATTGTTGTTTTTCCTCTTTTGGTTGTGCGAGGAGGTACAGTGTGTCCACCTACGCCTCCATCTTGGCTGGAAGTCCTCTCAGGGTATTTTTTAAATATTGAATTAAAAAGAGTTTCTTAGCTTTTAAGATAAAAATTTAGAGAAAAAGGAAGGGGTTCAGAGTTCCTTTACCATTGACTTAGTCATTTCACAAATATTCATAGAAAATCTGCCACATGCCACCCACAAGAGTTGAAAATATAGGCGTGAACCAAATAAAGTCCCTACCCTTGTGGAGTTGACATTCTTGTGGAGGAAGATGAGCAACGCAGGAATATATGAGTTCAAATTCATCAGGTGGGGTTAAGTACTATGGAGACAGTGTAAGGAGGTTAGGGAGTGTGGGGTGCTGTTTCATAGTGTGTCTGAGATGGCCCCATTGATAAAGTGATACTGAGCAGAAACCTACAGGACTTGAGGGAAGGAGCCATGAGGATATTTGGGGTAGAGTTTCTTAAGTGTGTGGGAACCTCTTGGCCAGTGAGACCAGAGGGGAGTGGACCAACAGGAGGAGGTTGGGGGCCCAAGGGGAGTGGGCCAACAGGAGGAGGTTGGGGGCCCAAGTTGCCAAGAGCTTTTCAGTAAGGGTCCATGCCTGGATCCAAGGTTGTTATTTGTCTTCATTGCATGCCTACTCTGGACCAGGACTTGCGCTGGGCATTAGGGGAGATACGGAGAAGCTCATTTCTACACTCAAGGAACCAGTGTCCTCCTTAGTGTTTCCGATCCAAGTGGCTGGCCTGCATGGGGGTGGACTTAAGAACAATCAGTTGATTCATGGGTGGTTCAGGAATAAGGAGCCCAGGTCTGGTAGGAGCTCTGACACTATCTATCCAATCTTGAGTGTTAGCATTTTCATCTGTGAAATGGCAGATGTATGAATTATCTCAAGGGTTTTCTTCTAACTAAAAAATAACTATGATTCTATAAAATCAAAGAATAGAACTTAATCTCAGTACAGAACATTGATTAAATCCATATCAGAAAATCCCGTCAGACATCATATACAAGATGAATATCTAGGATTACTTATAATTTAATTCATGATTTGCTTAGTTTAGAAAAGTTTTTCACCTGATGCAGTTTTGTAAATGAGTGATAATTAGAAAAAACATTATTATATATATAGTAGATCATGTAAAAGACTTTTAACTATTGTGTTTTCTTATTATGACTTTGACCTTAAAGATCTTCAAAACTAAACCAGAGTTACAGAGTATCCTGGATTTTGGTATAGATATTTTTTCTTTCTGATTGTGAGGATTAAAAATTTTTGTTTTAAGTGTTATTTGATAGCCATATTTTCCCAATTCCTGGTACAAGAGACACATATAAGTGACTCAGTATATATTGTAGAGGAAATAAATGACAAGCCATCTCCAATAATTTTTGCAAGTGGATAAGGTAGGAAATAGTTTGTGTTCAGTCATTCTTCTCTCCACTAAGGACCCCAAAAAATAAATAGATTTAATAAAAGAGTTAGAATTTATTTAACAAATATTCACTTAACACCAATTACATACCAGCAACACCAGTGAACAAAACAAAACAAACCCTGCCCTCATAGAACGTATATTCTATTTGTGGGAGACAGATCATAAAACATCACTGTGACTTCATTAACATATTAGAAGGCGGTAAGAGCTGTGGAGACAAATGAAGTGGAAAAGTACAGGGAATGTGGGATATACAGAAAGCAGGGAAGGGCTTGCCTGCTTTCAAAAAGCAGTCGTGATTAGATTTCCAGGGACATTTACTGGTACAGTGGGCTAAGAAAATGAGCAATTTCTAAGTTGAGGTTACTCCTGAAACTAGATTTACAAGAATTTCATATACCATCCCAAGTGCAGGAAGGTCTCTTCTCTTTAGAGTTGACTGAGGTTTTAAAAATCAACTTTATTGATCTACATTGTACTGCACTTATAATAAAATTCATGAGTTGAGGTTTTAAACATATAAGCTTTTCAGTTTGTTTGTTCTGAGGATAAACACTTTACAGAGAATGAAAAGGGGATAGAAATAGGAGATAAAAGCCAAAAACCCGGGGTGGGGTGGGGATGGAGGGAGGCCTGATACATGGTGACGGAAGACGGTCTGGCTGTGGGTGGTGGGCACACAGTGCAGCACACAGATCTGGTGTCATGGACGTGTGCACTGGAAACCTTTACAGTGCTATTGACCGATGTCACCCCTAAAGCCAAATACCTAATAAAACAAAGGCAAATTGCCCTTTCTTGTCTAGTCTCTTTCTGCTGTTGAGGTCAATCAGCGTTGTCGCTAGTGTCTTTGAAGCCAATTCTGTTTCTTCCAAAAGAAAGAAAAACTTATGCCTCTTATAACCATCTATTGTTAAAGGTTAATGCTACAGCTTCTGATGAGCTATATTCTTATTAAGATCTTTTACTTCTCATCTAGGAAATAAACAAAATGAGTTTACAGATGTGTTTCTACCAGCTTTTAAGTTACTTAATTCCTGCAACAGTTGTAACTATTGCCAGGTATCTAATATTTAGTCTGTGCTACCAGGTACTATTATTTGGTTCTTTATGCATCCACCAGTTTTGTGACATCTGCCTTCAGCCATACTCATCGTGGTGAAGTGATGAATAATGAATCAATGAATTATAATGTTATATTTTAAGTGTTTCTTTACCTTTCACAAGCACTTTTAAACTTTTTTATTGTAATACACATTACATGAAATTTACCATTTTGACATTTTTAAGTGTATAGTTCAAGTGGCATTAAGTGAATTTACATTGTTTTACAACCATCACCACCATCCATCTTCAGAACTTTTTCATTTTTCCAAACTGAGACTCTGTACCCATTAACCTTTTAGTCCGCATTCCCCTTGCCCCAGCCCCTCACAAACACTACTCTACTTTCTGTTTCTGTGAATGCGGTTACTCTAGGTACCTCGTGGAAATGGAGTCATTTGTCCTTCTGGGACTGGCTTCCTTCGCTTAGCGCAATGTCCTCGAGGTTCATCCATGCTGTAGCACGTGTCAGAATCGCCTTCCTTTTTAAGGCTAATTAACATTCTGTTGTACGTATAGACCACATTTTGTTTATCTGTTCATCCATCAATGGAGTCCTTGATTTTTTTAAAAATTAACTTTATTGAGATATAACTTCCATTCAATAAACTACCATTTGATGAGTTTTGACACATAGAACACCTGTGAAACTGCCACCTCCAGACATAGAACACTTTGATCATTCCCAGAAGATTTAAGTTGTCTGTGGTTTGATAGTTTGGGGACAACCGTTATGGTCGTTGGTGAAGCAGAGGCTGTATATTGCATACCGAACACCCACTTTCCCTCCTGGCTTCTCACAGAATCCCAGTTTTGTTTGAGGATTCAACACCACATTCCATAGAATCATGACATTGCAACAGGGGACATTTTAGCTGAGGAACCTGATTATTTTAAATTAATCTGTGTGCTTTCATCCCTCTTCCAAGAGACTGTTTTCAGGGAGGCTTCTTGGCATGTAGAGGTGAGGGAATGACTCCTGGGAAAGTTTTCCTCAGTCTTAAGAAGGAGACACATAAAGAGATTATTCTTTCTGCATCTGAAAGGTTGCCTAGAGAGATTGTGCAGACTTTAAGGTTCTTCTGATTTTCAGCCCTGCCCAAGTAACCTAGATGGTTAGCACATCGTCCCAATAGCCAAGGTTGCAGTCAGGGCACATACAAGAATCAACCAATGAATGCATCAATAAGTGGAATAACAAATTGATGTTTCTTTCTCTTTCTCTAAAAATCAATTAAAAATTTAAAACTAAAATATGGTTGATTTTTGTTTATTTAGGATGGTTCCAAGACTGTCTGCTAAATAACCTTCCAAACCTAGAATTGAATAATTTATTGTCCACAGTTACTTTAAATACTTATTTAGTTAAAACATCCACTAGATGTCACTCTGACTTTATTTTCAGATGTAATCTAATGACATATTCAATCTTTGAAATATTAAATTCAGAGGCATTTAAAAAATCCCACAAGTTAAAAGTGCTATTTAAAGCATTCATAAAGATAAAGAGAAAGTTGTTACAGCTTACTATGAAAAAATTAAAATCAGGAAGTGAGAATTTTGGAAAGAGCAAATTAACTTTACCTTAAGTGATGTTAACAAATAAAGCGATGCATAATTTCTAAGAAGTCAAAGCAGTGATTGGGCAAATAACGTTTAAAAGAGTGGTGTAGGCATGCCAGATGGATGGGAGCGTCAATGCGACAGAAATATCTTTCTGCCCTGGAGTCCTATTCGCAGTAACAGAGCAGCATGAACTCAATCCCCACCATTGGGGGGTTTTCATACAAAGTAAAGCTGCAAGCTGTGTTCGATCCCTTTGTCATGAAGGAAAGAGCTAGATTAAGAAAGTGATAATAATTCTAAGCTAGAGGCAAAAGGAAGGACGAAACCCATAGAAAGAAAGATGTAAAACTATCAGGGAGGCAGCACTAAGCTTCCCTACACTTTCTCTTGAACCATGAAGGGTTTCATTGTGTATTACTACTCAGAACTCTTTCAGTTGCGAGTAGCAAAAATCCAACTCCAACTGTTTAAGGCAAAAATAAATAGGTATTTACGGGCTCCCAAAACTGATATGAGAGAGGGAGCCTCAGGTATGGCTGTATCTGGTTTGGCAGCAATTCTCCAAGTGTGGTCTGGGGATCCTGGGGAGTCCCTGAGACCCTTTTGTGCAACGTCAAAACCATGTTCATCATAGTAAGACCTACTTTGCTTTTTTTCACTTGTCCTCTCACAAATGTATCATGGAGTTTTCTATATGATATGTGATATCAAACAGACAGAATGCAGAAGTAGGGAGTGGGACCCAACTGTCTTCTACTCAACTGGTCATTAGGGAGATTTGCAAAAACGTAAAACAGTGCTCTGTTTCTCAGTAATTTTTTTCATTTGAGAAAATATAATGATTTTTCTTGAAAATATGTTAGTGATTTTAACATACTATACTGGATTTGTTATTTTTAAATGAATTAAAAATATTTTAAATGTTTTTTTCAGCTTTAATTTTTGAATATAGTAAATACTGATAGATATAATACAAATAACATTTCTTTGGAGCCCTCGATAATTTTTAAGAGTGTAAAGGAGTCCTGAAACCAAAACTTTTGAGAATTGCTGTGGAAGTAAGGTACAATTGGCCCCAGGGCTCACATAGTATTACCAGAACACTGTCTCCATCTTGGACCAATTTATTGGGGGTTGGCTTCTTCCTTCTTGGGTTTGTGATGGCAACAATGACCCCAGCAACTCCAGGATAGTACTTTCCAGCTTAGCAGTAGGAGGGAATTCCCCTTTTTTGTTAGCTCCAGTAAAATTTCTATTTCTTACATTGGCCAAGATTGGGTCGCATGCCCATTCATATTCTAATCGTTTGACATGGGTTCACACGTCCACCCCTGGAGCCGGAGGCAGGGTTAGCCCACAAGCACCACAGGATAGGCGAAGACGCGGTGCCCAGAGAGATACTGAGCAGGCAAAAAAGAAAAAAAAAGAAAAGAAAGACAGAAGAAGTCCTCCACCAGAAAGCCTGAATCCCACAGCAAGGATTTAGAAAGACAACTACGCTGTTGTCATTACACTCTTCTTCGTTCCACTGTGAGCATCTTGAGACAACAGGGCTGTTTTTCTCTCCCCGAGGAAGAGAGGTCCAATTTCACTCTCGAATTAGAATTTGGATCCAAATCACACACTAACCAAAAGTTCCCTTTATGAATTACAGATGCTGGCCGCATAGAAAGTCGTCTTTGTGCTATAGATTATGCAGAAGGCCTGTCTTAAGGGAGCTTCCTTTCCTAAGTGTATAAGATTTTAATGTTAAGCCCATTACTCTGATTGTAGAATGACTCCGGTCAGATCATTTAACGTTTCCTGGCTTTTGCGTCCTTACCTCTAAAAACAAATGCAGGGGAGGGGTGGGGTGGGGCAGTTCATCCCTCACAGCGTTAACATTCTTTAAACCTGAACAACGGAAGATGGGAAAAAAGTTATTCTAACCTTCATCTGTCAGTTGCCACTCTGAATATCCACCAGATGAAATTTTACATATTTCTTTTTAGATATATCACCTTTCATTAAATATTTATGTCAAATATTTTTGGTGATAACATAAAATAAGAGGTTTCATCAGTCTATAAGCCCTGAGTTCTTTTCTTCACTGCTTAACTTTTTACATTTCCTTTGCCTTTTTTCAGCTTCAGTACTTTTAATCATAAATATTGATTCTGTGAAATCCTATTTTTTACGAAGTGAATCAGGACTAAGTGCCACAAAAAATAACTTTCAGAAAATATTTTTTATTAACTTATGAATTTGTTTAAGAATGTAATATACCTTTATTTGGTGCACTCTGGGTTCCCCTGAGCTACTACCGTTGGTGGCGGCGAGGATGGCACCAGGTGTTGGACCGGTGGGTCAGGCCAGTTTGGGTTCAGTAACATCGACACTTGAGTTCTGGCTAGGAAAGAATTCAGAGTCAAGACTCAAGTGTAAGAAAAAGTTTATTTAGAAAGTCACAGAGGTAGAAAAAGTGACCAGTAGAAGAAATGGTCTCAGGAAACAAGTTACAGAGGGAAAAGAAGAGGCCCTTGGAGCTGAGGAGAGAGAAGGGGAAAGGTAATGTGCCTGGGGAAAGAGAAGGGAGCCGGGAAAGGTGCTGGATGGGAGAGCAAGGCTAGGTCCTTCATCTAAGGGCTTTTAAGGATGGAAATTTTAGGGGAGGCCCCAGGGGAGAATCTCAATAGAATATTCATCAGATTTCCAGGTGTGTTCATTCAGGGTTGTAGTCTCCACTGATTGGTTGTACCAGGGTAGGGGGTCATTGGTCAAGCAATGGGTCCTGAGGTCAGCTATGGCATGCCTTGCCTGGTTGTGCTGCTTTTCTGGGCCTAGAGCTGAAGCACAACTGAGGCCTAGATGTTTTCCCTAGGGGCCAATGCTTCAGGGAGTGTCATCAAGGGCCCACATGCAAGTTGCATGAGGCCACTCTTTGGCCCCTTGTTTTTCCTCCAAGGGGTATAATGCATGACTAGTGACATGCCAGGGGAGGAAAGGTCAGGGGAAGGCCCTTTCATGCCACATGACCAACGATAGGGTAGGCTGAGGGATCTGAACTGTATGACCAGCAATATGCTTTGGGAGAAAAGGTCACCCTGGGGCGAGGTCCTTGTTTTCCCAGCTGTGCCTGTTGCTAGGCACTGGGGCTTCCCACCCTGGTGACCTTCTGTACCTGGCCAGCCGGCCCTCCTTGCTCTGCTCCTGTCTAACCGCCTACCGCACTACCCTTACTTCAAAATGGGGTTTTACCTGTTTCTTGTCTTTGAGCCCCTCAGGTGAAGTTACTACTGAAAATCAAATAACACTTGTCTAGACTTATTGCATATCATGTCTGCTTCTTTATTATATTAGTTTTTCATTAATTATAAATACTAAAACCAAAATTAAATTGGTATCAACCCCCATGGTAATTTTTAATCTGCTCCCAACATAATTTACATTATCTCATACTTTTGAATACAAAAAATTTTAGCAAACATATTCTTTGGAGCCCTGGCTGGTATAGCTCAGTGGATTGAGCACAGGCTTGGAACCAAAGGGTTGCCAGTTAAATTCCCAGTCAGGGCACATGCCTGGGTTGCAGGCCAGGTCCCCAGTGGGGGCCACATGAGAGGCAACCGCACATTGATATTTCTCTCCTTTTCTTTCTCCTTCCTTCCCCTCTGTCTAAAAATAAATAAAATCTTAAAAAAAAAACATATTCTTTGGAAATAATTCTAATTTGTTCCATTAACTTAAAACTAAGGCTTCCGGGTAAAAGATGTAGTTATCTTGTATTGTTCAAACTTTTAATAAAAAGTAGTAATGTTAAATTTTATAGAACATTATTACAAAATTCCAATAACCTGAAATCAGCAGTATTCTGCCTTGAGTGCCTATTACTTGCCAGGCATTAAGTATTTCTTTTCATTTAAAGAATGGATAACAGTCTTGGAGTAGGTAATTAAAATAGTGAAGAAAAGCTGCCCCCTGTTTGGATTGAGTCAAACAAGCAGAAATTTGATTGGAGAATCTTATTCCAAGATGAGAGGCTGCTCATATATTATACTTGGTATTTTCTTCTAATGAAAAATATAAAGCCCTTGACACTTATTTAAACTGCTTAGGTCACTGCTTCTCACACTGGGCTGCACGGCAGAATTGCCCAGAGTTTGAAAAATGCCAAGGCCTGCGTCTCACCCCCAGGGATTCTGCTTTAATTGGTACAAGGTGGAGCTATTCTATCAACTACTTTCTACTCCCTGGTAATTAGCCATCTGTATGGTATTTTATCAACTGCGAGCCAGTTTTGATTGGTCAGGTCTTTGTGCTGAACCGAATTCTGCATAGCAGTGCTTACCGTGCAGAAAGGTTGCAGTGCCTCTATTTGCCTTCATCCGTTTCCCCCTCACTTCCTTACTTCCTTTCAGAGCAGGCAAGTGGCTGCCACAGCAGCAGCAGCAGCAGCAGCAGCGGTCCTGCATGATCACCACTGAAAATACCAAAGAAAGAACTGGGCTGCCTCCTGGATATTTTGTCCACTGAGGATTAACTGACCAGGCATTTTTCACCATTCTCTACATCCTGCAAAACTTTTTTGTGTGTGTGCAAGAAATCAACTCTGAACTTATTGCTGAAAAGCATAAGCAAAAAGTTGTAGCACAGCTCCTCTGTCTCATTGGGACAAGTTTGAAAATTCTGAAGCGAGCAGAAGCATAGTAAGTGCTTTCATTCTTTTAAAGCTACTTCTGGGGTGAAGGGAGGCTATTGTAATGGTAAATTTCACTCCCAGGAAGAGAAAGGGCTGATAATCAATCAAACACGAGGTATTCATTTGAGGTTTTGCAATTTTCTTACCATATTGTAAAACTATTTTAGTTTTCTCTGTAGAATATACAGAGGATGTTTTATTGTGTATATGCGTGAAATAGCAACCTCGAGAGTGACACTAACAGAAGTTTTCTCCGAGGGAGTGAAGAGACATACACCCCTCGGCGGTGGCTTCAGTGAGAACCCGGAGCTCCAGGCGGAGACTTTACAAAATTGCCAGAGTGAAAAATCCTCCTGGGTCAGCATCCTGGAGTCAAGCTCGGAAGAACATTTTATGTTCTTCTGAAAACCGCTCTTTGGGCTGGCGAATCCTGAAGGATGGGATAACAGAAGCACCACTTTCTTGAATTTGCTTCAGGCATTTACAATTTAACTTGGAGGATCATGTGTTTGGCATGATGAGAACCACAGAGAACTTTGAGGAGACTCGTGCCACAGGAAACTCCAACACGACTCCCACGGGAAGGTACATTTATCTGGAAGCATTCTTGCAAGGAGGGGCTCCCTGGGGTTTTACTTTGAAAGGTGGCTTGGAGCATGGAGAACCATTAATCATCTCTAAGGTATGTTTCTTTTACCAATATTGTCTTTATTCACATTGCTTTTTCAGCTTCTATTGAATCTGTCAAAATGCAAAAAAAAAAAAAAAATGCTTAAGATTGCCTGACTATCGCTTAATTTGTTGTTTCATACCTTGCTGATTTTATCTGGGAAATAGTTTGTCTAGCTTTGTATTTGAAAGAAAATGTGTCTAGCTCCTTTAACCTATGAAATGCCAGAGGAAAATGTGCTTGCTTGATGAATAATCTCTTTTTGTGAATGAAATAGTATAAAACCAGCTACCACATGATCTTTTCCGTTATAAATCAGATTAAAGATTAACACAGTTAAGGTGGTGGCACAGTGAATGTTTTTGTATGTGTGCCTCTATTTCATATAAGGCTAGAAAAATATATGATCCTTCTCCTTTCAATTGAAAAATATCTAGCGTTCAAAAATATTTTAGAAAGTGTGTGTTATCCTGGGTAATTGAGTATTAGGCTTAGTATTTCTGCTTTTTTCTTAAACTACAGCAATTAAGAAAGATCACAGATTTCTTTTCAAATTTCAGAATATTAACAGTCTAAAACAGGAGAGTATAAGTGCTTTTCATACACATGCAATATTCAAGAAATATTTGTAGTTGAGGGAAAAGATTTTTAGTTTGAGGGTGAAAAGGGGATAAATATGTATTTTGTCTGAGCTCTGTTACCGATTTAAGGTTAGTTTTCATATTCTCCAAAATGTGTGTTTTGGGAGAAACTGAAATGATCCTTACTGGGCATGAGCCAGTGGAAACTGATTTCTAGCAGCTAGCCGAGAGAGTATGGGACACCACCGTAAGCTGTGTGACCTTTCTTTATTTTTCCTAAAAAAACAAAAGAGATGTATGTACGTGTACCACAAAGCCTTCCAGCTCTGAGTAACTGAAAACCTAATTTAAGTGGCCTAAATAAATTGGGGTTTCATTTTCTCATCTTACAAGAAGTCTGGAGGTAGGCTGTCCAGGCAAGGAGCAGCAGCTCAATGATGTCAACAAAGACTTCACTTATCTCTCCACTCCGCCGTTCTTATAATGTTGGCTTTTGTCTTCTTGGTTGCATGATGGATGCCACACCTCCAGCATTGCATCTTCATCGGGGCAGGGGTTTGGCTTTTTGTGTGGAGAGGGACAACCTTCCTATCAGACTTTTGCTTATGTCTCATTAACCAGAACTGTGCCACATACCTACCCTCAGAGCACTTACTGGCCAAGGGGAATGAGGTGCCCATGACTAGTTTGCACCAGTCAGGATTTCTCTCCTGGGTTCTGCAACAGGAACTTACTCTTCCTGATGTCAAGGAATCTCTGCCCACTTTCTGAACAAATTGGGGTTCTGTTTTCAAGCAGAGGAATGAATGGGTGCTGGGTAGGCAACAGAGAATGTCTGCCACAAACATAAATGTTATCTCTGCATTTAAAAACTCTGGTTGTACACTCAATTTGCCTGACCTTTAATAATATGATTTGATGTATCTGTATACTAGAACACAGTTTGCTATCAGACAGACCTATTTCTCCATTTTATCTGAAGAATGGGGGTGTAGTATTATTTCCCTTATCAGAATGTGTGAAGATTAAATGAGACCATGCATTTAGAGCGTTAGCATAGGGTCTGGTACACAGAAGAAAAGTAAAGGAACTCAAAAAAGTCTTAGTGAAGATTGTGATTATTGCTTTTCATTATTCTAAGAGATATTTCTATTAGTATACGTATTTGGCTGCTGTGCAGAGTTCCAAAATAAGAATAGCTTAAGCAATATAAGCATTTATATCTTTCTCACATAACAATCTGAACATAAGTCCAGCTGCAAGATGGCTGCATGGTGTCAGGGACCCAAGTCCCTTCCACTCCCTGGGTGATGCTCCGCCTTCATGGTCCACAGTGACTTGCCACAACACCTGCTTTTCAGTAAGAAGTGAAAAAAGGGAAAAGAAGACAATCTCCTTCCTTTCAAGGCTATAATCTGCTCTGTCCAATATGGTAGCCACCAGCCACATGTGGCTATTTCCATTTCAATTAAAAGTAACTAAAATGAAATGCAACTTAAAATTCTGTTCATAATATGCACTAGTCTGATTTGAAGTGCCCATTGCACACAAGCTCCCAAATATCTCCCCACCCTGTCTGTAAAATTTGTACCCATCCAAGCTCCATTTCTCCCTCTCCCTGAAGTTTTCCTCATTTCATCAAGCTGAGATAGGTAGTCTCTCTTCTATGCTTCTATAACACACAGTTTTACGCTGTTTCATGTGTGTGTGTGTGTATAGATACATAGATACAGGTATAGATGTAGATATAGATATATTTATGTTGCTTATCTTCTCAAAAGTCTGTGAAATTCTTTAGGGCAAGGATTTTTTTTCCCCATCTCTACCGCATCTAACTTAGAGCCTGGGCATGCAAATGTTCTCTGGGTAAATGACAGGGCTCTGTGTTTTTCAGGTTGCATTTCCAGGATCCAGCAGAGTGGCTGGCACCGAGGAGGTGCTCAGTAATTTTTACACGCAAAGACCAATAAGAGTTGTGGGCAGTGTAAGCAGGGAGGCAGGGCCTGTGAGATGAGATGCCAGCCAGATCTCCAGCGACAGAGAGTGTGTTCGTTTCCTATGGCTGCTATAACAATGCCACAAAGTTAGTGGCTTAAAACAGTACAAATTCATTATTGTGCCGTTCCATAAGGCTGCTATGGGTTTCAGTGGGCTAAAACCAAGGCGGTAGCAAGGCTGTACGCCTGTGTGGAGGCCGCAGGGCACAGTTCATTTCCTTGCCCTTTCCAGCTTCCAGGCACTGTTCACTTTCTCTGGCTCATGGTCCCGTGTCTGTCTACACAGCCAGCAATAGCGAGCCGAGTCCCTCTTGCATTGCATTATCTGACCTCTAACTTCTGCATCCCTCTCTGATTTTTAAGGACCCTCAAGATTGGGCCCATCAGGAGAATCTCTCTATTTTAAGATCAGTTGTGTGAAAACCTCAATTCCATCTGCAACCTTAATCCCCCTCTGCCATAGAACCTACTATATTCACAGATTCTAGAGCTTAGAACGTGGATGTCTTTGGGAAGAGACAGCATTATTTTGCCAACCAACAGGGTGTTTGGACACTGATGAAAGTCCATATAATTAAGACAGTAGCAGGATGAGACTAAAGTGAAATGTAGGGCTGGTCATGCACATCCCAGGCCTTCTTTCTAGGACAACGAAAATGCACATTACCTCCTACACTGCTAACCAAGTGTATGCTATTCCCCCACTCTAGGGTGACCCCCATTGTAAGGGGAGGGAAGGGACAGTACACATTGAGTCATACATATGAGAGGCACGTATACGTATACGAAGCAGTTATAAGCTGCCAGGTATGGATGACAATGTAATGAATGAAGTATCATTTTTCCGTAGGTACAAATGAGGCAGGAGAATGAATGGGGAAAAGGGACTACAAAAGGGTGGCAATGAAAGAAATCATTTTCAAACCACTTTCTTTGGGATTTCATGTCCTTGAAAAGGAAAGGTGGGGTTGAGGAAAGAGCCTGTGTAATCTGCAAACTTCAAAAAGAAACGGTAACTTAAAAAAAAATAGCGATTGTATGTGGAAAAGCTCAAGTAATTTAATAGTTCAGGAAGTTGGCAGCATAATTTCATGATGCCTCGCTCTGCATTGTGGCTGAGAAAAGAAGTTCCACCTGCAGCGGGGATACACCTGCCACCAGGGTCATAACTCAAGTAGCAAGAATGACAATAAACAACAACTACTACAGCTGGCACTTGCTGAGAACTTACCATGTGCCAAGCTCTATTCCAAGAGACCCACACGTGTTAATGCCTTAATTTCCACAACTCCATGAGGAAGGTAATATTATTATGCCAATTTTGTACATGAGACATAGAATTTGAGTATATTCTGAAGTTCTCACAAGTAGTGAGTTGATAGAGTTGAAATTTGAATCCAGGCATTCTGGTTCCCCAGAGTCCGTGCACTTAACACGGTTGCTGTTCAGTCACCGTTCCCTACCAAATATTTATCTCTGACTAGCTTCTTGAGCTATTATCTGGGTAAAATATGGGATTAGTCTTTGTTATAGATATTGTAAAATTTGTTAGAGGAAAACAATGAAAAGATAATTTATTCTTACAAGGTCCCCTAAAATAGGTATTACTACTGCTCAGGAACCCCTTTAACTAGTTCAAGACCCATTAACATGAGGGGCAACTTAACATTTTTTTGGTGTCTTCAAGTTGTATTCACCTGGAGAGTCACCTTTGGTGCATTGCAAAGGCTTAAAACTTCCACATGTACTTCATTTGCTTCCATGACCTAAGATTCCTTAAGAAGAAGACCAAACTTTATATCCCAGCCAAAAAGAAGTCTAGGTGGGCCAACTCAGCCTTTGCCAAGAAGGAGGCCTCTTTTAGTTCCGTGGGGGAAATCCTAAGCAGACCCACCCAGGTCCAGAGGATGCTCCCCGGTCTTGGCTGCACTGGCCTGTCTGGAGGGTTGGTGACTGGCACCAGTATGCCTGGAGGAAGTTAGATTGTCCTACAACCACAGAGGAGCCGTCACCAGCAGAGAGGGCCTTGAAACTGTCACAGATTCCCCTGGAAGAGCTTTTGAACAGATAAAGTGGTCCTGAATGGCCCCGCTGTTGAAATGATTGCATTTGTAAAAAAAAAAAAAAATGGATATGTTAGAGGCCTGGGTTGGAAGACAAGGTGTCTCAGAAGTCCCTGTTGCAACAGGGGTCTTGGTGCTCCACACCTGGGCCCTGGGTCCTGCGGTCTTAGCCCCTGCGGTAATGTGTAGGAAAAAATGACATTTTCTCTTGAGTGTGTTTAAAACAAGTTTTCCAGGCTTCAGATTTTGGGGTAAGCCTTTGCCCCTATCTCTTACATTATTGACACTTAAGCACATACTCCTGACTCCTACCCCCTGGTAGGTATCTTTTCTCTGGCTGAGCTCTCTTCTGTGCCATGTCGTGTATATATCCTGTTGGTTCCATCTTCCACATCATCACCCCTCCTTCAACGAAATGTCTCCTCCACCTGTAACACCATCATCCTCTTTCTGTCAGTCCAAATCGCAGCCATCTCTAGGCCTTGTCTACCGAGGCCCGGCGCACTGACCTGTCTCATCTCCATTTTTCCAGGCTTTGTCTGTAGGGGGTGTGTCTGGCATGTCTGCTGTGTGAAGTCAGAGGCACCCTCAAACATGTGTTCCCTGGCTTCCTGTCGGTTGGCACTACTCAGATTTTAGAATGGATTCTTTCATTGGGTTTCCTAGCCTTATTGATATGATCTAATCCCTGAGTCCCCTTCATAATTCCTCCTCTGGAGAGAATCATCCAAAACATCCCAATCAATCTGCCATTTTAAAGTGAAATGAACTGCTTGACTGCACTATGAGAAGCCCTGGAAATATAACCACTCCACTGGTTAGGAAATTAGTCATTTGAAATGTCCTTAAATTGTCTGGATGACAAGTGAAGATTTCCTCAATTCTGAATATTCTTATTCATCTGCCTGGATTCTGCACTTTTACAACCTTCTTGCTCTCTTGTTGCTCCTCAGTTTCAACACTGCAGCGTCAGCTGTACCGTCTGTCTTGGCCCGTTTCTTCTGCACTAGAACAAGCCCTATATTACCAGCTCTTTAGCACGGTCCTTGAGTTCGGAGCGAAATTGATTTTTAGGTAATTCCCCAAGACCTTGGGCTGGTTGATTTACTTCACCTCGAGTCATCTTTTCCAAGCACCAGGCTAGATCAGCTTGTCACTGCTGTTTTACATCAGCCAGTCCTTTCTGAGGGTCTCTCCTCACCTCTCTCCTTCTTTCCTTTAACAGTCTTTGTCCTGCACACCCAGGCAGCTTCATGTCTCTACTGTCCGTAAGCTACTTTGTTCTTTCACTGTTCCGTCCCTCTCTGTCCTGCACTGGCATTAATTCCCTCTTCCTCTCATTGCCCCAGCACCTTTATTCATGCACTCTTCTAATACAGGTAGTTGTTTGCATTTGGTGTCCTGCCAATAAATTACAATCTCTTTAAAGCCAAATGAGTTTATTCAAGCTGTATATTCTGCATCTCCTAGAAAAGTACTCCTCATTTTATATACAACAAATGCTCAATAAGTGTTAAATGCCTTACAGGATTTTAGAGCTATAAAGAATCTCAGCAAACTTCTAATCCAGAATTCTCATTACACAGAGAGAAAACTGAGACCCAGTAAAGTTCATTTATGGGCCAGGATGGTTTCTGCCTCACCAAACAAATTGTGTGTGTGTGTGTGTGTAAAGCTCAGCTACTGAGGAAATAATTGCCCTCTAGTTATACCATTCATAGTTTTATATGATGGCTAGCTTCCCTGTTAGGCTGTTAACTTCTAGATGCCAGGGACCTTTCCTCTCACTTCCCTTCCTCCCTTCCTTCTTTTTTTCCCCTGTTATCCACAGTGCTTAAAATATGCATAGCAATGATGAAAATAAAAATATTTTAATGAATAAAGAAGAAGATAAATGATTATTATAAGGGATCTTCTTTAGAATTTTTGTGAGAAAGATGTTGAGGACAGTGTGCAAACATGAGACTGGTAAAACCTGTTTAAAAAAATAACATGAGCTCTTTCTGCCATCTCTCTGTGCCTCCATAATGGTGTGGACGAATATCCTGGCTGATGCTCTCAAGAGTATCGACAATGCCAAAACACCAGGTTCTTTTTTAAAAAAGATTTTATTTATATATTTTTAGAGAGGGGAGAATGCGGGGAGGAAGAGAGAAAGAGAAACATCGATGTGTGAAAGAAACATTGATTGGTTGCCTCTTGCATGCCCCCAACCTTGAACCTGCCACCCAGGCATGTGCCCTGACCGGGAATCAAACCAGCGACCTTTCAGTTTGTGGAAAGATGCTCAACCCACTGAGCCACACCGGTCAGGGCGAACACCGGGTTCCTATTAGGCCGTGCTCCAAAGTTATCACCCCATTTCTAATTGTGATGATGAAGCATGATTACGTTGGCGAATTTGAAATGATTGATGACCACAGAGCTGGAAAAATTGTTGTGAACCTTACAGGCAGGTTAAACAGGTGTGGAGTAATCAGCCCAAGTTTGATGTACAACTCAAAGATCTAGAAAAATGGCAGAACAAGCTGCTTCTGTCCTGTCATTTTGGTTTCATTGTACTGACAGCCTCAGCGGGCATCATGGGCCGTGAAGAAGCAAGACGAAAACACACAGGAGGGAAAACCCTGGGATTATTTTTCTGAGGATGTAATAAATATGCGCAAATAAAATGCCTCAATGGACAAAAAATAAGGCATGTAGATTAGGTTTGACTTTCAATTTAATGATGTCTTGCATACATTTAATGTTTGGTGACTGTTGAATTAGATTGGGGAAAAAGGACATTCACCTTTTAATTTAACGTTTAGAAGTCACTTTTTAAATTGTTTCAAGTGTTAAGTGTTTTAAACACAAACTAAGCTTCTGATCTTATCAATGCTGTGGGAAATAGCTTTTATTCAAGTAGTATGCTGGGATTGGATGCCAATGGATCTTAACATTGGTAAGAACTCTGCTTTCCCTTAAGGCTAATATTTTTTTCCAAGGCACTGCCTCCTATGTAGGGAATACAATTAAAAAAAATTTGTCTCTTTTTAGTGAACCCACAGTGTGATTGGAGACACATAAGGAGAGATTTTCTATCAGTCTTTGAAAAACAAAACCTCCGAAAACTTTCTGGTTCTGAACTAACTAACCTGCAAGACAGATTCTTGCACGCCTGTCCTTCCAAACAGCGAACATTTAGATCCAAAGAGCTGTAAAGTCCTGTTCTCCTGCTTGGTCCACCCCAGGAGTCCATCCATCGCTCACACTCCGACATCCAGGCTCTTCTCAATGAAACTAACCGAGGCAGACTCTCTGCTAAACCTAAGCACTCTTTCTCCTCCTCTTCTAGTGACTTTTCCCACACAAGAGACCTTGTGTGTTTTCATCTATAGAATGGAAGTCACAGTTCTTTTCTGCCTTCAAGGAGGCTTTTCTAACTTGGCGGGCCTCTGTGCAGAGCACTCTGTTGTGGGCACCTGAGCCTGAATTTGCTCTTACGTCAACCGCATTTTTTCATTCTTTAGCCACTCATGCATCTAGTCATTATATCCTTTTCCGTTTTGAACTGCATTTTATCTTAGAGATTTATGTAATTTACCCCAAGTCCTGTTTTTAAATGTTCTTTGCTATGTTTCTGTTGATTTAGAGTTGTACTTTTTTTTTTTTTGAAGACTTTAGGGAGATGGGAAGGGAGGGAGAAAGAGGGAGAAAAACATTGATGTGTGAGATATACATCGATTGGTTGCTTCTCATGGGCACCCCGACCAGAGACGGAACCTACAACCCAGGCACATGCCCTGACCAGGACTCAAGCCAGTGACCTTTCACTTTGTGGGATGTAGACCCACAATTTAGCTATAGCCGTCAGGGCTAGGGTTGTAATTTCTCTGTTATCTTTTTTCTCTTCATTTTAGGCAAGGCTGGCTAGTGTGGCCAAATACACCTCCTAGACACTATAGGTCTTGGAGTGAAAATAAACAAGTTTCATGTCAAATGTAGACTTTATGGATTATGTGACCATGGGCAAGTAACTTAGCCTTCCTGAACTTCAGTTTCCTCATCTTTAAAAATGAAACATTCTAAAAAAAAACCAAAAAAACTGTGGCAGTGATTTCAACACGCATGTTCTGGAATTTACACGTTTTGAGCACAGCTCCGTGTGATTCCCATGTGAGCAAGTGTGGATCATGTCTGTGGAATGGGAATTCTCTAATAGGAATTTGGCAAAAATGTATCTTAAAAAATTCTGGCTTTCTATGCCCTGCATATTACCTTAACCTGGTCCTGCCTGCCACCGGATCTGAATTTACATCCTAATGCCCTGCTAATGAGTAATCTTACCCCTGTTCTGCTTAATCCCGTTAATAATCAATCCAATGTAAATGTGTGCTAATGCCCCTAGTAAAAACCCCGGCTAGGCAAGCCACGAGGCTTTTCCTGAGATGGGAGGAATCAGCCACGTGGCCCTGGTCTCTCTTTCCCTGTGTGTCTCGGTATGAGATTCATACACGCATCAGGTAGCGGTCACCCACGGGTATCGGCAGGTACGATTACCCCTAAGACAAAAAACCCACAAAACTCTTCTAAAAATGAAACATTCTCACCTAATGAAGTTGTTGTAAGCATTCCATTGATTAAGTTATACAATAGTGCTTTGGAATAATAAAACACAACCCAGAATTTAGCTATGATATGATGATATGGACTGGTGGGAAAATAGCAGGTACCAAACAGAAATTAGCCACTCACATAACAAAGCTAATACCTGGTTGATTTTGTGTATCATGGCCAGAACTTGCTACCTCAAACTGAAAAGCTGATGGAGCTTATGTTCCATTAGAAAGAGACTGGCAGTAAATATGTTTGTACATGATAATTTCAGGGTTGGCAAGTGTTATTAAGAAAACAAAACTGCAAATGATGGGTTCTAGCATGATAGTGTCTATGAGGTGGAGGTATGAGGAGAAGAATTTACTTTAAATGGGGTGATTAAAGAAGAGTTTTCTGATAAGCTGACATCTGAACTAAGACCTGATAGATGAGAAATAAGAAATCAGACAAACAAAGAGCTTTGTAAGTTCGGCTGAGGCAGGAAAGTCTTGGAATGTTTCAGAAACAGGAAGAAAGCCCGTGTTATTGCAGTATAGCAAGTGTCTTAATCTGCTCAGGCCACTCTAACAGAATACCACAGACAGGCTTATACACAACAGACAGTTATTTCTCACAGTTCTGGAGGCTGGGAAGTCTAGGGCCCAGGCGCAGGCAGATTCAATGTCTGGTGAGGGCTCACTTCCTGGTCTGTAGATGGTCTCTTCTCATTGTGTCCACACAGGGCAGAAGGGGCAAGGGAGCTCTCTGGAGTCTCTTTTATAAGGTCACGATTTCCATTCATGAGGGCTCCACCCTCGTAACCTCATCACCTCCCAAAAGCCCCACTTCCAAATACCATTACACTGGGGGAATAGGATTCAACATGTAAATGCTGGGGAATGCATTTTCAGCATATAGCAGAAGAGAGAGAGAGATGATATAAAAATGGAAAGTTTGGTAGGGACAGATCATAAGGGGCCTTGTAGGTAGTAGAAAGACCTTGACCTTGATGTCAATGCAGGATATGAGGACATATCACACCATGAGTCTTCCTCTACTTACAGTGGATGAGCCAACGGCATAATTTAAACTTTGGGAGGTTTTCCCTCATATACTTCTCAGGTACTTCCTGGGTCCACAACACACAGGGACTTTAAAAAGACAACTGTCAAAATTCATTGTGGTTTATGGAATGATGTATCAACTATTCTTTGTTTCATTAGTTGTGGGAAGCTTCTCCTGCTCTACCCTGTAACTGTTCATCTCTTCTGTAGAATGGAAGTAATGGTTCCTTCCTGCCTTCACAGGAGGCTTTTCTAATTTGACAGGCCCCTGTGCAGAACACTCTCTCCTGGGCATCTGAGTCAACAAAATTTCCTGGGGTTGCTTTTGTCATAATATGACTAATTCTACTGAGTTCCAGCTCTGGAACAGGCATTCTATCTCACATAAGCTTCCTAAAACTCTTGACCTATAGGTCCTATTTTATTTCCGTTTTATAGATGAAGAAACTGGAAGTTTGCTTAAGATCATACAAGTAGGTTGGCACTGACCTAAGACCTTCTAAACTTGAAGTCTGAAAAATGCCTTCTAAAGTAAAAACTGCACTGTCATTTTATAGTTCCAAAGAATCCTTCCATCTACTCTGTCCCATGTCATGATAAACTTGAAGGTAGCTTGCACGGTGAAATGAGGAGGGCACCTGAGACATCAACCTTGGGAATTAAACTAGACTCCCTACCTTCCCAGGCCCTGCTTCCTGATACCTTTTACTTCTGCAAGGTTCTGACCTTAATCTCAGGCCACCTCTCTGACTGTTGTTTTTCAACTGGCATATTGTGTTTTCATCTTTATTCACAGTCATCAACTTTGCTTTTGTTTTCCTATCATGCCCTTGTCTCCTCATTTGACCTAAACTCCCCCTCCCCACAAGCCTACACTCTGTGGGTCACCTCCTGACCTGGATACATTGCATCTTGTGGCAAAGCCGTGATAAAACCTTAACCCTCAGATCGGGCTTGTTACCAAGAAGAAACACTAACTGACTAGATGAACATTAAATGGTTAAAACCTAACAGGCGCTGGATCCAGTTAATACAGGAAATCAGATTTGGGCTTTAAATAGAGAGAGTGCTGATTTTATGGGGTACCGCAAGTTCATGCCCCCCATGTGGTGAAGAGACCTGGTTATAGGATCAGCACCACAACCGATGATCTTTCATGGAGGAGTGTCCGTTGTCCCAAATGTTGTGCCATTTCGTTTGTCCCTCTCTAGCTCTCACTTAGTTTGTAGTGCATCTGCTCTGCTCGTCCAGCTGGCCTACTGCTTAGCTAGCTATCTCCATACTCGCCAGTCCGCTCTGGTCCACGGTTTTCCTGGCAGCACATTCGCTTGGCACAGTCCTGGGGTATCCATGCAGAGCTGCTACTCTCGAAGCCACTGCTGCTTGGTAACTTCCCCCGGCCTTTCTGGGCTCCTGGAGAACTGGTTCAGATAGATCCTAGAACTCTAAATGTCTCAAAATCGAAAAATAACTGTGACATGAATTTGGAATCCAAATACCAGCAATTTCAGTGGAATAAACATTCTTCAGATTAGTCAGACAAAGTGCCTAGCACTTTGGGTATTAAAATGTATCCTGAGCACACATTTGCTAGCAGGTAGAAAGAAAGATTAGACTTCTAGAACTAATTGCCTTACTCATTTCCTTTGAAAAGTTAAAAGTTTTTAGTGGAGGAAGACATATACATATAATTTAAACTTTTGTCATGTTGTGTGTGGTTCTCTGAGAAGTTCACATTTTCAGGCCTTGTCCCACGGACACTGGGAAATGAGCTGCTGGAATTCAGACCCAGGATCTGGCTGCGTTCTCAAAATAAATGCCCATGCTAGGTGTTGAGATAGAACATTAAAAGAATAGGAGAGTGAGTCAACTTTTGGAAATAAGAATGCAGGAAATACTTGACACTTTCTTGTTATTCCTTGATTTTTTTCCACATTATTACTTTTGAGTAATTACTCATAAAGAGCAGGTCAAAAACAATGCAGCCATTGTCCTAAGTATAAGCAGTGGGAAGGTTAAAAGAATTAGTTTTGTTCTTCATAGTTGCATAGTAGTGCTCTTGGCTCAATGTTTACAATTAAATATTTAAGTTGTTGGTGCTCTCTTGAAAGAATTACTATCCCAGTTTCCCCTCTATATGTAAGTCAATGAATTTGACCTTTCAGAAGAAACAGTTGGTGTGGGCTCTTCCAGTGAGCCAAGGCGTGTTGCAAATCTCTGGACTCAGGTGCTGTAAAGTATGACAGTTAATGACTCTGGGAGCAGCCCTCACCCCACGACTGAGTGGAGTTGGTAGATAACAGCTCGGCACTCTCACCCCTTGGATGGGGTAACTCTGAGGTGCGTGTTTCCCATTAGCTCCTAGAGTCGCCCTGGCAGGAGTGAGCTGCACGTGCCCAGGGCTGTAGCTGGCTTGATAGTGCATCTGCATGGATTGTCTTCCTTTCACTGCCTCCTTTGCCTGCTTCCCTCTTTGCCTGCTTCCCTCTTTGTTCTTTACTTCCCAGATACACTGCTTGTCTCTGAGTCTCCTTCTGGGGAAAGCCAAACCAGGATAATCACCATTTAGGGGAATACCTGCAAAGTGAAAGCCGGAACCTAAAGTCTAAGGTAGATCTGTTTGCAAAGTGTATGGTCTTTCTACTCCACTGTGGAATTCAAACAGAAGGAATCCCCCAGTATCTGAGACCTCATTTTTTCTTAGGTGCAAAGAACAGGAGAAAGTCATCCCTAGATATGAAGTTCTGCAATTCTCTTTCCTCTTCTCCTCCCTCACAGAGGAGCTTGCCTTTCTCTTTTTCTCCAATGAATGGGTTGGTGAGCTACACTCTTTTCATCATCAGTTCTTTCTTCGGACCCAATCAATACTGAGAGAGTTTCCTCTCTGCTCTGGGAGGAAGATCCATTTCTCTCTTTGTTCCATAGGTTCTTTTATTCTGTCGGTTCTGTAGGTTGGTGGTTAAGGAAAAGCTGCCTCCCACTCCCGGACAGGATAGAGAAAATTGTATCTGATCCTTTGGGGGCTCTCTGAGCATAGTTTCTTTTCTAGAATTTTTTTTATGTTGCTTCTTTGCTTTCACAACTCATACTATAAATAGAGCACAAGAAGAAAGTAAACAATATACTGTTTTTCAGTCCAGAATATTTGACAGTATAACATGGCAGTGGTATAAAGTTTGGCACCTAAGCAAGCAATAAGTGTAACATAATTTCCAACCCATTCCAACCTCAAAATAACAGAATGACTTTTCAACACTAAAATGTGGTTTCCTCATATAACTTGTACCGCTGCCAAGTTCAATACAAGAGGCTTCCTTTCTTTTGGAGCTGTTTCTGCACAATGTGAATATTCTTTGACTCACTATGTTGTCCTTTTCCAATTTCCTTGTTTTTTGCTTGAATTCACAGAAGACTGACAAACAGTAGCCTCGTGTGACAGCCATTAGTCTGCCTTAAACCTCAACTTGATCTTGAATGGATAGAGTAATGAATAGATTTTATGTAATTTTAATTGATGTTGTCAGCTGTGTGAGTTTGTTAGTTCAAGAAAAGCTAGGCTTCTAGCACCCCCCTTTCTAAATCCATATTTGATTATAATAGTGTAAAGGGCAATGTTCCCTCTTTCAATTAAAGTACTCTTTAGCAGTCTGAACTCTGAATAATGGGACAATAAACATATACTCTATTTAAAAAGAGAAGGAAGAAAGAGAAGTATTTGCTGCTTTGTATCAGTGGGAATTGACAAACATTTTAAACATCGTGTTTGTGTGTGTGAGCACAGGGAGGGGCGTTTCATCATCACGAGGGTGGTCTTGGCAAGTCCATGTTCATTCTGGCCTCATTGACTGCTGGCCACATTCATGCCTGCGCTAGCTCCGGGGGGCCTGTGGCGTGAAGTGAAAGGTCAGAAAATAGTACAGAATAAGTCGCTCCCACTTTCCCACCTCTCACACAGCGGAAAAGATGCATTCTTCTTAGTCAAAACTCCTTGATTTGTCCTACTCTATCATTTCATGGAGATTAAAAATATACCTTTCCATACATTTCTGGTGGGAATGTAAAATGGTGCAGCCACTTTGGAAAAGTAGGTGGCAGTTTCTTAAAATGTTAAACATAGTTACCAGATCACCCAACGAGTCTAAGTATGTGCCCAGGAGAAAACATCCATCTATGCAAAGACAGACTCACGTGTTCATAGCCACATTATTCACAACAGGCACAAAGTTGGAAAAATCCAAATGCCCATCAGCTGGATGAACAAAATACAGTATAGCCATATAATGGAATACTATTTGGCCATTAAAAGGAACTGAATACTCATTCATGGTAAAACATGAATTAAACTCAAAAATGTGATGCTCACTTTAACGAGTCAGGTGCAAAAAGACCACCACATACCATGTAACTCCATGTACATGGGTGTCCAGAAGGGACGCATCCGTGGAGACAGAGGGCAGACGAACCGCAGTCTAAGGCTGAGAGCGGAGCGTGGTTGGCTGTCAGTGGGGCCAACGTTTCTTTCCGAGGCGACGGAATGTTCTGAGAGTAGACGGCAGTGACGGGGGCACAGGTCTTTAACTATATTCAAAAGCATTTAATTGTAAAGAAGAAAGACCACTTTTAGTCTGGTAATAAAAATTAGAAGAAACAACAAAAGAAAGAGAAAATAAATAAGAATCATAAAGAATATTGCACATCATGTCAAGCATTCAATCTTGATTTAATTAATGGAAATTTAAAGTAATTGAGGATGATGGCCAAAATGAAGCTCTAAACATTGCAGAGTCCTAATTCCTTAGGGAATCAAGATACTCTAAAAAGTTGTGTGTAAAGCACCTTAGGGAATGAGACAGAATATGCCACATTTGGAAGGTCTAGGCAGTGGAATTCCGGATTTTCTCTAGAGGCAGAGTGCCTTCCCCACTTCAGGTCTTCAATTTCATTATCAGGATCTCCAGTCTCAATGTTTAATTCTGCCTGTGTTTTCTGTACCGTATGTCTTTGGAAAATTCAAGTAAAGTGCAGTGTCCTGGGAAAGCCAAGTAGTATGAAATACAAAAGATTTGATAAATTACCGAGGATAGAATTTCGTTCTTCAGTGGAGCTTGAGGACACAAAGGCATTTAACATCGTAACAGAAAACAAAAACGGTAGCACCGCAGAAGAAGAGGTGTGTCGCCAACTGAAGTTTGAGAAATTTTTACTCATTGAAATTACGGAAGTTCAGGGAGTTCTCAGCACTGTGGGGGTTACGAAGGTGAAGGAGCTGTTAGACTGGTTAGGTTAAACCGAAGACAAAGAAGCGTTTCAGAGTGAGGGCTGAGCAAGCATTTCACAAGGGCCATCTGACACTTCTGCGGCCGCGTGCTGAGCATGGGCCACCTGAGGGCAGGAGGCTCTGGACCACCGACGATGATGCCCTGTTGCTGGCCTGCCCGTGGTCTCTGCCTTGGCTGTCCACTCTGACTTCTAATGGGGTCCCTTGACATGCGGGAGAAGAGGTGGTGATGGGGGAAGAAGAGCCTATTTTGTCTACAGAATTCCTTGTCATCCTCCACTCTAGTACTCATCTATCAGGACCTTCTGAGCTCAAAGGGACCTATGGTGAATGTTCAGCTTGATTGCTAATGTGTAATGGAGAGAAGTGATGGATGCCTGTTGTACAATGAACTATTCACTAACAGTCCTTTTTTTTTCTGTTATAGTCTGTAGCTTTCACACGCACCAGACTTAAATAGAAATGTGCAGAACTTTTTGGCAAAAATGAAAACCTTTACTGAGAGATATACAAGAAGACCTGACCAAAAATGGAAAACATAATATGTTTTGGAATGGGAAGACTGAGTGATGTCAAGATGCTAGTTCTTCTCAGATGAACCTATCAAATCCCAAAATTTCCCAAAGGAGTGTTTTGACAGAATAATATAAATAAAGGCAACTTTTGAGAAAATATAAAAATAATGAGTAATGAATTTCTTTAGTAAATATTAATACAGTACTTCTTATAAAGCTATAGGAATCAAAAAGTATGGGTATCCAAGGGAAATGGAAATACATGCTCACGAAAAGACCTGTAAAGAAAGTTTGCAGCAGTTGTGTTCATAATAGCTCCAAACTTTCTTCACCGTTTCCTTGACAGCAGGAAATGGTAAAGAAATTGTGCCATATTCGCAGGAGGCAACGCCGCTCACCCGAGCAAAGGAAGCAGTCGCTGGTGCATGCAACCACACAGATAAACTGCAAAAACACTCTGCTAAGTGAAAGAACGCAGGGCACAATAGAGTGCATACTGAATTATCCCATTTACGTACATTTTTAGAATGGGCAAAACTAATCATTTGTGAAATAAATAGGACCAGCGGTTGCCTCTGTGGTGGGGTGGTTGGTGCCTGACAGAGGCACAAGACATCTTTCTGGATGCTGGGAATGTTTTATATCTTAATAGTGGTATGGCATATCTGGATGTATGCATTTGTCAAAGTTCATTGAATTGTACCTTTATGATCTGTGCATTTTAATTCATGTAAATTGTAGCTTAAAGTGTGATACTTCAAAGTGTGAGGCAGGAAAAAATTGCTAGCCAATGGCATTATGGAATAAAATACAAAATTTAAAAATGGATCCACTATATAGATAAGAATTTAGCACATGATAAAAGATGAATTTTAAATCGAGGGTTACTTAATAATATTATTGGGACCAGGAAAGATAAAAGCTGGATCCACGTTGCCCCGACAGGGGTGGCTCAGTGGATTGAGCACTGGCCTGCAAACTGAAAGGTTGGTGGTTTGATTCCCTGTCAGGTGTGAGAGGCAGCCGATTGATATTTTTCTTGCACATTGATGTTTTTCTCCCTCTCTTTCTCCTTCTCTTTCCCTCTCCCTAAAAGTAAATAAATAAAATCTTTTTAAAAAGCTAGATCTGCCCTGGCTAGTGTGGCTCAGTGGATTGGGTGCTGGCTTGTGAATCAAAGTGTCGCCGGTTCGATTCCTAGTCAAGGCATATGCCTGGGTTTCGGGCCAGGTCTCCAGAGGGAGGTGCATAAGAGGTCACCACACATTGATGTTTCTCTCCCTTTCTCCTTCCTTTCCCCTCTCTAAAAATAAATAAATGAGATCTTGAAAGAATTCCTACATTGCAGAATCACATGTAGATTTCAGAATAATACAAATGCTTACCAGGGTGACTGACACCCAGTAAAAGCAGTCAATAAACTTAAAAAAAAAAAAAACCAAAAAACTAGATCCACATCATTTCTAACACCAAAATAAAGCCAGATAAATTAAAGAGTTACATACAAAAAGTGAAATAAATTTACTTCCTGTATTTCTGTATTGTATAAATTCTTTTAGCAAGCACATTTTTCAATTTGTTTGATTATGGTAATATATACATAACAAACTTTACAATTTTAACCATTTTTAAGTGTATGTTTTTGTGGCATTAAGTACATTCACATTGCTCTGCAACCACCATTACCACCCGTCTCCAGCATGTTTTACCTTCTCAAGCTGAAACTCTGTACCCTTTGAACGACTCCCCATTCCTCTGCCCCTAGTCTCTAGCAACCTCTACCCCCCACTGTACATTCTGTCTCTATAAATTGGACTACTCTAAGTACTTCATATAAGTGAAATCATACAGTATTTATCCTATGACTCACTTATTTCACATAGCATAATGTCCTCAAGGTTTCGCCGTGTTATAGCATGTCAGAATTTCCTTCCCTGTCAAGGCTGAATAATGTTCCATTGTATTTTGTTTATCTGTGAACATGTGAGTTGTTTCCACCTTTTGGCTAGTGTAAATAATGCTGCTATGAACATAAATGTACAAATATTATTCAAGTATCTTCTGTCTTGGTCTGCTTGGACTGCCATAAGAAAAATTCTAGGTGACTTAAACAGCTTAAATTTATTTGCTTACAGTTTTTGGAGACTAGAAGTCCACGATCAAGTTTCTGGCTGATTTGATTTCTGGTGAAAGCTCTGTTCCTAGCTTATAGACAAGGATGGGGTAGTGTGGGACTGGGGAGGATGCTCTCTGGTGTCTCTTCTTATAAGGACACTAATAATGTTAGACTGGTACCCCACCATTATGACCTCATTTAACCTTACTTCTTTACTCCAAATATAACCATGCATACAAATTTTGGGTGGGGTGGGGTGGAGGGAGTGGAATCAAACATTAAGTCTATTACACTGTCTTCCTTTTTTTTTTTATATATACCTAGAAGTGGAGTTGCCGGATCATATGGTTTTGCGTTGGACAAAAAGTTCATTTGTTTTTTCCTGTAAGAGGGCTCTAGTAGCGCTTAGTTGCCTTTAACTTCATTCGAAACAATTTTGTTAGATTGTATTGTGACAGCTGTCTTATCAGTGTACATTTAAAAAAAACTTATCATAACTGGTGAATTTCTGTGTAGCCATTTAATATTGAAGATGGAAGAAAATACACATTTTCAGAATATTATGCTGTATTATTTTAAGAAACATAAAAATGCCATTGAAATGCAAAACAATAAAAACAAGATTTGTGCAGTATATGGAGAAGGTGCTGTGATTGATCGAACATGTCAAAAGTGATTTGTGAAGTTTCATGCTGGAGATTTCTTGCTGGACGATGCTCCATGGTCCAGTAGATCAGTTGAATTTATAGCGATCAAATAAAGACATTAATTGAGAACAATCAGTGTTATACCAGGTCAGAGATAACCGACATACTCAAAATATCCAAATCAATCAAGTTATTGGTGAAAATGAAAAATGTGTCTTTTATTTTATGGAAAAAAACATACAGACTTTGTGGCCAAGCCAATAATTTTTTGTTTGATTTTTGAGGAACTGCCGTAGTGTTTTCCACAGTGGCTGCACCATTTTACACCCTTACCAGTAATACACAAAGGGTTCCAGTTTCTCCACATCCTTGCCAAGATTTGTTATTTTGCTTCCTCCTCTTCTCCTCCTCATCCTTTTTTTAAAAAATTTTTTTTAATTTTTATTTTTAGAGAGAGGGAAGGGAGGGAGACAGAGAGGGAGAGAAACAGCAATGTGTGGTTGCCTCTCACATGGCCCTCACTGGGGACCCGGCCTGCAACCCAGGCATGTGCCCTGACTGGGAATCGAACCAGGACCCTCTGGCTCCCAGCCTGCGCTCAGTCCACTTCATCCTTTTAAAATAATAACCCTCCTAACTGGTATAAAGTAGTACCTTATTGTGGTTTAGATTTCAGGTCTCTAATAATGAGTATCTTTGCATGTGCTTTCTGGCCATCTGTATTATTTCTTTTGGAGAAATGTCATTTTAAAGTTGGATTGTTCATTTGTTGTTGTTGCATTGCAGTTCTTCATACATTCTGGATATTAATCCCTGATCAGATACATGATTTATGAGTATTTTTTTCAATTCTGTAGGTTGCCTTTTCACTCAATTAATAGTGACCTTGGTGCACAAAGTTTTTATTTTTGATAAAGCACACTCTTTTTTCTTTGCTCCCTGTGCTTGCTGTCATGTGCAAAAATTATTACTAAAGTTAATGTAGTAAAGCTTTTCCTTTGTATCTTCTTTTAGGAGTTTTATAGTTTTAGCTCTTACATTATGTCTTTCATTGATTTTGAGTTGATTTTTGTATATGGTTTAAAGTAAGGATCCAACTTTATTCTTTTGCATGTGATACCCAGTTTCCTCAATACCATATATAGAGGTGGGTAAAAGTAGGTTTAAAGTTGTGAGTATGCAAAACACAGAGTTTATTCTTGTATTATTATTTATTAATTATTGCATTATTTATTATTGTTAACCCATTTCTCCCACCCCTGTATTGAAAAGACTGTCTTTTCAATATTGAATGGGTTTGGCACCCTTGTAGAAAAGTCACCTGACCTTATATGAGAGAGTTCATTTCTGTGCTCTCTTTTATTCCATTGGTCTATATGTTTGTCTGCATGCCTGTACAATACTGTTATTATCATATAGCCTGGTAGTAAGTTTTGAAATCAAGAAGTGTAAGACCTACAGTTTTGTTCTTCTTCTTAAAGATGTTTTTTTGGTGTGGCTATTTGGGATCCCTTGAGATTCAATATGAAGTTTAGGGTGGAGTTTTCTATGTCTGCAATAGATGTCATTGGGATTTTGATAGAAGTTGCACTGAGTCTGTAGATTACTTTGGGTAGTATCCGCATTTCAACAACATTAAGTCTTCTAATCCAAGAACATGGGGGTCTTTCCCTTGATTGCATCTTCCTTAATCTTTTGGCAATGCTTTGTAGTTTTCAGTGTCATGTGCCTTGCATCTCCTTGGTTAAGTTTATTCCTAAGTATTTTTTTTTCTTTTTGATGTTTTTGCAATCCTTTCAGCATGTTCATGGTTAGTATATTTTTGTATGCTCTTTTGATGCATCCAGTTATTAGTTCTAATAGTTTTTTGAGGGGATCTTGGGGTTTTCTGCATATAGGAACAAATCGTCTGCAAACAGAGATAGTTTTACTTCTTCCTTTTCAGTTTGGAAGACTTTTATTTCTTTTTCTTGCCTGTTGCTCTGGCTAGAACTTTCAGTATTATGCTAAACAGAAGTGTTAGGTACAGCTCCCCTCTAAAACTTGTGGTAAGCTCAAGAGCAGGAATCCATTAACAGGTCCACAGTCAGAGAGGAGTGGAGGGTGGGGGTGGGGATCGGAAGGGGGCTTAGAGCAGCTGCGGTTCATTGGGTAGTTTAAAATTGGCTTTTCTTTTATTCTCTTATTCCTGCTACCCCCATAGAATCCAGGAAGAATAGGGATGTTTTCTCCTACACGTTTGATTATAATAACAGGCCAAGATCTCTTTGAACATAACCAATAAAGAAAGAAAGAAAGCATCCGCGGCCATCAAACTGAGTAAAATAGTAACATAATCTCTGGTTTGTAGTTTGAATCCTATTAGTTATAATTGTGGTGTAGATTTGTACAGTGAGAATGCTTTGAGAGTTTTTAAAGCTAGATTTTTCAAAGACTACATTCCTCATTAGACCTTCCCCATTAAGGCATGCTTGAATGATGCCACACGGCCGAATAGTTGGGATTTTTTTCCAGTCTTGTCATAGTCTGAAGACAAAGGATTCTTCCGCTTGCCAAAGTTCCCCGGAGCCTAGGTTGAGCGGCTGTGACAGCGCGTCAGCAGGGAGCTTTTTATTCAGGCTTTGGTTTGCCATTGGGCCTCATTCACTAAACAGGATCAGTTAGGCCAGTATATGGAAAAAAAAAATCAATGGAGGAAAAGTCTGACACAGGCAGATATGGTGCCACGGACTGACTTTTCCTTTCGTGATGCTGAGTCATGACGCAGTCTAGGCTAGGTCACAGGGAATTGTAAAATCCTCGCTCTAAGGGAACTGTATATTCTTGGTGCTCTGGCCACAGTAATGCCACAACAATTGAGCAAACGCTAGCATTAGTATTGCAGCTTACTTGACTCCTACGATGAGAGGCCGTGAGAGTGGTGTGAAAGGACCGGGGCCCTGCAGTTGACACCAGAGGGTCCTTCTGATGATCTCACCGTCTCGCTTGTCGTCCATCTCTCCTAACCTCAATTTCC
The DNA here is from genome assembly GCA_004026765.1 of Micronycteris hirsuta. Classification (NCBI taxonomy): domain Eukaryota; kingdom Metazoa; phylum Chordata; class Mammalia; order Chiroptera; family Phyllostomidae; genus Micronycteris; species Micronycteris hirsuta. The sequence goes on along the minus strand of PVJI01001132.1, from coordinate 90,738 downwards.
TCATCTGTAAAGTAGGGACAAGGTACCTGCTCCTAATCACAAATTCCTTATGAGAATCAAATAGGGTTTACTCATGTTTATCACACTGTCGAGGCATACTAATCACTATCGTTAGAATTTTTATGTTCTAATTTAGATGTTGTGTGTATATGATTCTTCTGGATTATGTGTGTGTGGACTTCAGCCATTACCAAGACAGACAAATTTTAATATTTCTTACCCAAGGAAAAGTGTTGAGAGCTATAGAGAAGTGACTTTAACTTAGGTCTACAAGGCTCCCTCCCTTGGCCTTCAGTTCAATAAAAATGGCCTATCTGTGACTGGACACACCTACAGGCATCCTTCTCTGTTACGTAAAATTGGCACAGGGCAGCAGTTAAGAGCACCAGTGCTAGGGCCAGAATTTGGGGGCTCAAACCTCAGCTCTGTCACTTGCTAACAGTGTGCCTCAGACAATTTATTAACCAATCCGCCCCTCTATTTCCCCATTTATAAAACTGGGTTAGAAGGTGGTAATTACTTCATAAGATCATTGTGAGGTTTTGCAGGGGTGTCCAAACTTTTGGTGTCACTGAGCCACACTGGAAGAAGAAGAGTTGTCTTGGGACACACATTAAATACACAAACACTAATGAAAACTGATGAGCAAAAAGTTTTAAGTAAATTTCTGATTTTGTTTTGAGCTGCATGCAGCCCACAGGCCACAGGTTGGATACCCTTGTAAGTGTTATAGAAGTAAAGCTCTTAGAACAGTGGTTAACACGTAGCATTTTTAGTATTACCTAATTAATTGGAGGAGAGTTTCGGGGGCAGAAGGAGAAAAAAAGAGATCAAATAAATGACCTCTTCTCCCCAAATAAAACAAAACGGGAAAGAGTTGTCAAGAGAGGAAAAGATAGTGGGGAAGGCAGGGATCTAGGCAGAGACACAGATGCACGAACACACCAAAACAGACGCAAAGACAGACACTTTCCCACTCATGACCTTAATGTCTCCTACTACTGAAGGTGTAAAAGCTGTATTGCATTTATACACCCGAGAGTACAGATTAGTTTGTTAGGGCTGCCAGAAGGCAGTACCATTGGATATTTTTCTGGATGGCTTGAACAACGGAAATTTTTCTTACAGTTCCAGAGGCTACAAGTCTAAGACCAAGGCATCAGCTGGTTTGGTTCCTTCGGAGGACTCTCCCCTTGGTTTGCTGACGGCACCTTCTCACTGTGTTCTCACATGGTCTTCGTTCTGAGCGCGCACATCCCTGAGGTCTTTGTGTGTTCCTAGGTCTCCTCCTATGACTCCAGTCTGGACCAGGACCCACTCTAACTGGTTCATTTGAACTCAATCACTTCCTTAAAGCTGCTATTTCCAAACACAGTCATACCTTGGTACTCATTGGCTTCAGAACTCGTCAAACTCTGTACTTCTTGAATTTTGACGAGAAAAAAGTGTTTCAGCACTCGGCACTTGCTTGGTACTCATTGCACTTGCTAGAACTTGAGTGAGTCACGATGCTGCCCCACAAGAAAAAAAATGCTTCATCATTTCTAACTTGTCCATTTTGGTACTCATCCCGAGTTGTGGAATGAATTAATGATGAGTACTGAGGTACCACTGTAAAATTATACTCTGAGAAACTGGGGGCTAGGGCTTTGACATATGAATTGGTGGGGGGATACAATTAAGCCCATAACATGTTCTTTGCTCCAAAGACAATGAGAAATTAGCCAAAGGACCAGAATTTACTCCAGTATCATGTAAAGCAGTCAGAGGCAATTCTGAGTCTAGAAGTAAAATTTGTTTGAATTTCTCATGTGGGTGGTACTTACATCAATCATATGAAAGATAATCTGACTTTTATGGAGAAACTCAGACTTTCGTGGAAAAATAATAGACATTTAGCAATAAGTTTTGGTTTGGTTTAGACACTTAGTTCATAATTTTAGGCTCGGAAAGTGGAATTTGAAGTTGTGTCAGATAGGAAAATAGAATCTACTCTAGTTATTTCGGCAGAGGAAATTTAATATAGGGAAAAAGCATAAAGGTATTTACTATCACCTGCTCAGGAAGAGCAATTTAGCATGAAATCAGCAATGAGGTAGACTCATGTGATGTTCTGTGGGATGTCAAGATGGTCAGGTTCTCTGGGGACTATGACAGTGCAGAAGAGTTGACTTAGCCCAAGGTGAGAGAGTGAAGGTGTACTGTTGTCTCTGGTAGTAGAAAGCAAAAGGCTTGTGATCCTGAGAACTCTTTGAAGGGGAAAAGTTAGATCAATAGTTGTGTACCAGACGTGAGAAATGTGTGTTAATTTGCTCAAGTAACAGCAGCCTCGATTGGCATTGCCTGACTATCATTATCCAGGATGAATACATCTTCTGCGTAGGCCAAACAGGTAAGTTAAATGAGAATGTTAGAAACTGTCATGCCTGCATTGTTTAAGTCTTTGGTGGTTCGATAATTTTGGCAGTTCTCCTAGGGATGTGGTACTGCTCTTAGTTTACTGACTGAGTGGTGCAGAGGGAGCTCCAGGAGCTTCCACTTGGCTCTCCTACAGTATTAGCTCTTCTGTCACATTTCAGTGTGGAGATTAGACCAGTTTCCAAGCATGTCTACATCAATTCATATGCTCAAGAGCTAAGAAAATAACCATAGGGTGTGCCCTGGAAGACAGACTTGAGCCCAAACCTCATTTGTCACCTGAGCACCATAGGTGTTCTCTTTGACTACTCATCTCCGGTGGTGTTTGACTCCCCAGAAATTAACATCCATTCAGGACCAGGATCTAGAAATTTTCAAAGATCTATAGGCTCTTTAATTTTCCTCAGTAAAAAGGTCAAGACTTCACTTGAATCTGATTAGCAAAGTTGATCCACATTGCTTGTTTATCCAAGCTCCAGTATGTGTGTATGTCAGTGCATGCCTGGTGCCTGCTGTGATCGGCAGTCTTTGCTCTGGGGCTCCCCATCAGCCTGGCCAAGACTTTCTCAGAATTGCACTGCAGGCCGAAGCTCTGCCTATTCGGTCCACTTTCCTTTTGTCCCTCCTTTCACGGGAGTCACACCTGCCTGTGGTCAGAAGGCTCTCCCGCCTGTTCCTGTCCCCTGACCCCTTTGTCTTGCACAGGCGTTTCCCCTGGTACGTGTCTCGCACCTCTAGGTCTACTTTGGCATTTGTTTCTCAGAGGACCTGTGCTAACCCGGAAACCAGCTAATCATACGAAAAAGCCCAAAGTCCATTGAATATTAGATTGTTGACAATTATAAAATGCCTGGGCCTTGGAGAGCATATTTTACATTTTCCTGATAACTGGAAGGGTTTTTTTTTTTTTAATTAATTAAATGTGCCATAATAAAAGGCCTGAATAGAGTTGGTATTCTTCCCCTAGAAAAGCACCTATGCCCTAAGTGGGAAATTGTCACTTTAGAAATAAAATTTAAAGTAGATCCAGAGATGAGCTTAAATTCTAGGGATTGGGAGCAGAAACTGGGAAATGGAGCAGCACTTACACATTTGTATGTCTGTGCTCTCTTTATCTTACTCTTCGTTTTGCTTTCTGTTTTATATCATAAAGTGTTAACACAATATCTAGCATGTCCAAAGTGAAAACCGTGGGGTTCATGTGGTGCTCTCAACAGGCTTCTTCAAGAACATTTCTTCCTTGCCTCGAGGATCAGCTCCAATTGAATTTGGCATTGTTTGCCCTTTGTCGCCTCGGCGTGCGGGTCAGACTCGTCTGACCTGAGTGAGGCAGTGATGGACAGTTCTGTAGAGGGCATTATCACAGCCTAATCAGATCAACCAAAAGCAAAATTATTTTCCTCTTCTCCCACGGTGTCTGCTCCTTCATGTTCTTCCTCTTTGTCTTCTCTTCTAACTTGCCTTGTGAATTTTTAAGACGTTGCAATTTACTGTTATTAGTGAGAGAGATCCGAGTTGCAGAAGCAGTAGTATGAATCAAGTGTCTTCTGCCTTGCAGACTGCCTTTCTCAGGAACTGAGAGCAGTGTGTGTTAGCTGTGGGCACAGAGGCACAGCCAACTCTGTAATATTTTTTGCCCAGTGCTGAAGAAGGGGCCCTGCTGTTTCCTGGATGCGTTAGGCTTTCAGTCAATACTGATAGTGAATTTAATCATGGGAGATTCTAAAACATTCAGCTTCTACTAGTAACAATAAGTCCAGAATCAGCAGGGGCCTTGCAAGAAATAAACTAAACAAAACTAATTACAACAGAACCAAGGGCTAAGGACAATAAAAGAATCTCTTTTTTGTTTGTTTAATTTTACATTTTAGCAATCATAAGAGAAGAGGAAGGAATATGCACGGGTTTGGGGCTGAAGATGCAATGGCAATGTAGGCTGAAGAGAAAGTGCAACTCTAAATTAGTATTTTCCTTCTCTGCTAAGAAAGTATTAAAAGAAAGTTATTATTTGTTGCCTGTGTGCTTGGTGCCAACCATTGTGCTGGATGACATATATCCTCCCCAGAAAGCTACTTACTTCACTGTGTCCCCCTGTTTACCTCATTGGTTTTCCGTGAGAATCAAGTGAGATTTTGTGCATGGAAGTACTTCAAAAACCACAAAACACTCGCAATACTTGAAAGCCAGTTCTCAAAAGATAGGAAATGTTATTCACTCCCCACTGTGGAACAATCCTTGTAAGTCAGGACTTGGAAAACAACTTACTGTTGAAGCTTAAATAAAAATGAATCATGGATCAGAGGTATACTTTGGGATAGCAAAATAAGTATTAAGAAAAACACAAGGACAAAAAGAAAAAGTGGCATATAGTCAACATAAGTAGTAATAAAAAAATGGCCTTTTGGATGGGGCGAGAGGTTTTCACAGAGCTGAAAGCTGCGCTTGCATTGCCGCCTTGTACAGAACAGTCTCTGGAACAGGACCGACCTGGCTCTGGAAGGATAATTGCATGGCCTTCTAGACTGCCCCCACCCTCCACTGCTAATGAAGCTCTTGGAAAATGTATCCCCACTTAACGAATGAGGCTGGAAATGCCAAGATGTCTTTTGCCAAGGATGTGTTCTCTAGGTTCAGAATGAATTCATTACTTTGTTAGGGTACTGCCACCCAGCCAATCACGGACAATTTAGCATGCCACATTTTAGGCAGAATGTAATTCATCTACTACACGCAATTTTGTGTGCCATAAATGAGACAAACAGCCCATGATCAGGTGATGGCCTGTCAGTAACGCCACAAACAGAAAGTAGTGGTGTTATGGGGAGTTCTTCAGTCGAGTCTTAGTTATACTTGCATTAAGTACTGGTCTACATATTTGCCAAGGATATCAAGTTCCTATCTTGCGGTGGGTCTGTGTCTTTTTAAGAAGAGGTAGTTGATGGTGGTGGTGGTGTGTGTGGGGGTGTGCTATGTATGATACCCAACTCCACTTTTGTTATGAATCATTGCTTACCTTCATAACAAAAAGGCACAGTCTATGTCTTGACCAAGTGACAGTGAATCTGATGTGGGTACCTTTTTGTGGAATCAGAGTTCTGAGGTTACCTGAAGGTATTTATCTCTTATAAGTATTAGTTCCTTCTTTCTTTTATGACCACATGCTTTCCCTTATGTTGAAAATCCAAAAGCAGGGACGGTGGAATGTCACCCAATGTGGCAGGGCCCTTACCCAGTCCTAACACCCACGAAGCCTGCTGTCCCAGTCAGAAAGTGACATATGAATGCATCAGGGCCCAACATCCAAAAATAAGAAAATGTGTTATAATAAACACTATTGAATACTTCCTGTTCCAAAGCTCTGTACATGGGAAAGAACATCTGTGAGAGACACAAGGAACCCAGTGAACATTATTTTTAAGGGCAGCTCTCAGGTGCTTTGGACACAAGAAGTACCTGGGAGGACTTGAGGGCTGTTTCATGCTCTGGAGTCAGGTGTCCTCATCTTCATCAGGTCTCTGCTGTTTGTTAGCTGTGCAGCCAGGGCACCTTGCTTGCCCTTGGTAAGTCTTGGTGCTTGTGTTGGTAAAAATAAAGGAAGGAAGGGAAAGGGGTGGGGAGTGGAGCAGGAGAGAAATAAAAATAGATAATGCATTAAGGGTGTTGTGAAGATTGATATGCTTGGCATGATTTCAGACATACGGTAAACATGCAAAAATAACTATTAGCTATTTTATTATTAATATTATTATTTTCCTTTCCCCACCTAGAATGAGCCATTGAATGATCAAAATATGTCACATTCCTAAGGTGGATTGGGGCAAGACAAACAAAAACAGATTAAGAAACACAGCTTTGTGCAATATTTAAACCTCTTCACCAACTGAAAATTTACAGGAGATACTATTAGTAAAATTAACTGATTTTCTGTTCTTTCTTAATTTATTCAATATTTGCCCTCAAGCACATAGTAAATGCTGTTTGAACACAAAGATAGCTCTAATTTGGGACTTGCCTTCAAGAACCACAGTCTTGCCGCGGAGAGGAGAGGGTGTTATACTTGGGACATGCGGAGGGAGACTTGGTGTGGCAATGCTCTATTTCTTGTTCTGGGTGATGGTTCTATAAAAATTCATTAAGTTATGCACTTATGTTCTTTGTACTTTTGGTACATGTGTGTATTTATTTTAAAAAGTCTTTAAGAACAGTATGTGAATTATATCTCAAAAAATATGGGACATTTGTGACCTTGGATTGGGAATAGTTTCTTAGACAGGGCACCCAAAGCGCAAGAAACCAAAGGAATAAAATAGACAACTTGGCTTTATTAAAATGAAAAACTTTTTCTTCAAAGGACACTGTCAAGAAAGTGAAAAGACAACCCACCGAATGGAAGAAACATTTGCAAATCACACGTCTGACCAGTATTTAGTATTTAGAATATATAAAGAACTGTTATATTTGTCAATTATACCTCAGTAAAGCTGAAAATAATAAAACAAGGGAAAATAATTATTAAAACTCAACAACAAAGCCCTGACCAGTTTAGCTCAGTTGGTTGGACCATCGTCCCATGGACTGAAGGGGCGAAAGTTCGATTCCTGGTTAGGTTACATCCTAGGTTGCGGATTCAGTCTCTGGTTGAGGTGCATATGAGAGGCAACTGATAGATGCTTCTCTCTCACATCAATGCCCCTCTCCCTCTCTCCCTCTCCCTCCCTTCCCCTCTCTCTAAAGTCAGTGAACATATCCTCAGGTGAGGATTAAAAAAAAAGGCTCAACAATCAAAAGAAACATATAACCTCATTAAAAATGAGCAAGAGATTTGAATAGACGTTTCTCCAACAAGTGGTCAACAGGCATGTGAAAAGATGCTCAACATCATTAGTCATCAGAGAAATGCAAAACAAAACCATAATGAGGTACCACGCCCACTAAGATGGCTGTAATGGGAAAGACAGACAATAAGAAGCAAAGATGTGGAGAAATTGGAACCCTCATACATTGTTGGTGGGATGTGTATAGCTGGAAAACAATCGGGTAGTTCCTTAATAAGTCAAACATAGAGTTACATGATCCAGAAATTTCACTCCTGAGTACATATCCAAGAGAAATGAGAATGTATGTTCGCACAAAATCTTGTACATGAATGTGCATAGCAGCGCTATTCAGAATAGTCAAAAAATGGGGAAAAATTCCCAATGTTCATCAACTGATGGTTAAATCAAACTTGGTATATCTGTACAGTTGATTATTAATCAATCACAAAAGAATGGATTACATGGAATTAGATAGTGGTAATGGTTGTAGAACTCAGTGAATGCATTAAAAAACAGTGACGTGTGTGGTCTAACATGGTGAGTATCATGGTATTTGAAGTACATCTCAATAAAATAAATAAAATGTAAAGTATGGAATGGTTTCATGATTTTAATGTTATATTTGACTAAATTATAGAGTATATGAAGAAAGAATAGGAAACAAATTTGAAAATATGAATTGTGATCAAATTATAAAGGGCTTCCATAGCTGGGCAGCAGGCAGTGGAGAACCACCAAAGGCCACTGAGAAAGTAAGAGATGTGAATAGAATGTGGTTTGGGACATTCAGTGCAGCATCATTTCACTACCATCTCTATGGCTTTCATAGGCTTTGTACTAGAGAGTATGTTGTATTTAACAGTTTAGGTTTGTGTTAGGGAAGATATATGATTTTAGAAAGTTTCCTCCAAAGCACTTGAGCATATTAGCCTGATAAGTTACATAAATAAACCTTCATAATAATATAAAATGTTATGGAGGCAGGCATAACTTTCTTTCATAAGAAAGAAGTAATCGATGGAAGAAGGAAGCAAGATTTTGGTCATGTTCACTAATATACATACTTGATTTTGAAAATAGGAAAGGGAATATATATTAGTGTATCAGTCCAGGTCTCAATAGGACGCTTACATTGCAGTAATTTGATGAGAGTTTTCAAGAACTGCGAAGGATCAGAGAATTCACCCTACTAACAAGCTAGCAAGCTGGCCTGCCACAGTCTCAGTGATGCTGGCAGAAGACACGAGACTCCCGGGTCAGAGACAGAGGGCCTATTTAGTCTGTATTTTACCATAGTTCATTTCTACTTTAGTGAAAAAGTTAACTACTTACAGTATTTTTATTTTTATTTTTTAAAACACTTTATTTATTTTTAGAGGGAGGCGAAGGGAGGGAGGAAGAGAAGGAGAGAAACAGCAATGTGCAAGAGATACATTGATTGGTTGCCTCTCGCATGCCCCCAACTGGGAAACCTGGCCCACAACCCGGGGATGTGTCCTGACTGGGAATCAAATCTGCGACCTTTCTACTCTCAGGCCAGTGCTCAATCCACTGAGCTACACCAGCCAGGGCCAGTATTTTTAGAAATATAAGCTCTAATGAATGTATTGTAAAATAAGATATTAATGAAGAAGAGGTATAATATCTGTATCCAACATTGTTTTTTGAGTATATGCTACCAGATATTTTGAAAGCTTATAAAGCAGATGTCGGCTTTTTGGACTGAAAACTACAAGCTGAAATAGAATGTTAAGGAATCCAAAGCAAATTTCTTCAATTCATATGTAACACTTAACTTTCTCAGTGCAGTTTTTCAGAAGGACACGCTCAGTAAAATGTGTTAACAGCAAATTCATTGTTTACACCAGCCTTCTTTAATCTAATATTCCATGGTAGGGAAAAAATTTATAGCGAATGAGAAAGCATTTAGTATTGACTTCTCCTGGTGTTTTACATAATATTCCCTGGGATCCATGTGGTTTAGTCAACACAAAACAGTGCCATTCTAAAGAAATCCCCTTATTCTAGAAATCAGAGGGCACCATCTTGTCTGTAGGACAACTGTATTTTATTTGATGTAAATCTGATGAACTGCATAGTCATACGAACCAATGCTAGAGCAGCTGCGCCAGCAGAATATTTCTACAAATTAGGCACATGCTGAATACTAGCATATGTGGGGTGGGCAGGGATTTTGGTGGGGACTCTGGGAGTTGAATCTGGAGGCAGCAATTTTTTAGAGTAATTTGAAAACTCTTTGTTTTGAGGGGTCAGTTACCAGTTTGGTTAGAGAAGCATGTGTGTTTCATACACAAGGAGAGATGATCTTTCTACTCTATCTAGGCTCCCAAAGCCATTTGCTTCAATTATCTGACCTCCACTGAAGACTGAAGGTCTGGCCTAGGATCTGTTTTCTATAGTTTTCTAAGTGCTGATCCATTCATTATTAAAGAGGCTTGGCCTCTGGCATCAGATTACTGCATTTCTTGTAAACCAGCTTAGTGGCAGCAAAATTGAATTCATCTCTAGATACTGGATTTTCTTAGCTGAGCCCTGCTATTTTTGTTTCTTGGTTAAAGAAGAGCTGCAAATAAATCCAGGGGCCTATTTGGTTATCAACTTTGTTTTAAAAAGATCTGACCTTATAACCTTTTGTCCTGTCTTAAATATTTGCTGTGTATAAGGTTTTTTTTCTTTTTCCCTACTGAAATGTCTTTTTTTTTTTTTTCTTAAGCAGAAATAGCAGAAGATTAAGAATTAGGGCATGTAGTCTCTCCTTTCATTTCTAATCCCCCATGTATAACCTTTTGCATTAAGATAATGCTTCTGAGAATGTGGTATGGGTTTTTACTACGTGTGTGACTGCTGGTGAGCTGGGATAGGCTCGGCTACAATATCTATGAGTTTGGGGAGACGAGTAAGGATTAAAGATAGAAGAGAATGGTCATGAAATATATCTTTGCTGGTTCATATGGCTGAAATAAGACAGATGGGAAGCAACATTTCTAAATAAGATTTGGTTTAATGTGATGTCTGGCAAGAGAGAAGGACAGTGTCCCTTCCTTAGGGAAACACGCCGTTGCTCTTGCTGCAAGACTATGCATGACTTGTCCTTTTTCTGCTTTTTGCCCGAGCTGCCTGGAGGCATAGAACCATGCATAATGCTCAGTTACAGTGACTGTATTAATTTTTAAAATGTAAAATCATTGTCATAATTTTTCCTTCTACTTTATTATATATGTGCATATATGGTTTGTATGATTGGTATATACGTGAGTGCACATGCATGTAAATATATATATTTCTTCTAAATTCGTCTACAATTGTTTTTGGAAAGAAGCGAGATACAAGTACATGGTAAAGTGTGCCAGGTGGTTCTTTTTCTGTCCAAAACCTTTAATAAGCATTTTCTTCTATTTCAAGGGAACACTCAAGCTCGTTAGGAAAGGGAATACAGAGAGATGACACAAAAGGCAAATCAAAAAACAGGCCTTGAGCGTGTTGATTACGGTTCAGCAGGAGCAGCCTTTCCACTCTCTTTCTAATAGCAGGGATTTTACTCAGATTGCAAAAATGCGGTTGAGATGTAGTGACTCGGAGACCCAACATCTGTTAGCAGAAAGTAAGAGGCTTGTGATTACAATCTAAGATTCAGAGCCTGGCTGGTGGGCCTGACATTTGAGAAAGCAAACAGGGCCAGCCTTTTTGTCCACCCCCTCCCCCACTTCCTTCTGAGGGACCAAGTTCTCATGCTGCCCGCCAGACCTGTCACATTGAGAAAGCACTGCAGCCTTCCACCCATTCCTCTCTGCTCTGCCGACCAAAATATAACTTTCCCGTGTCTGTTCCTTCGGGTCTCTGTTAGCAGATGGAACCCAGGGTCATAAACAAAAGGTTCACAGTAAATATGAAAGAATAGAAGAACTCATTTCCTCCTCGGATCACATAGGAGCCCCGCTGCAGTCAGCTTTCTGTTTCCTTTCAATGTCCTGTGTGTTCTTGGGGCTCAGCCGCTGAGATGTCAGAGTAGCAGTCAACCATCTCTTGCCCTCCCTGCCTTATGCCCTCACCTTCCTGCCTCTCACCGATACCAGCCACCTGCAAACGGCCTGGGCTCCGGCTGTCTTTTTCTTTCCAGGTAACACAGAGGACCTAAAGCTCTCTTTGGCTAGAGTCAGTAAGAAGGAACGCAAAGTAGATAAACTCTTAATTAACTATTTTTTCCAAATATAAACAGAAAAATTGATAGAACACTTATGAGAGAACAATTATATGTTTAATTTTGGGGGGCATTTTGTTTCAGAAATAAATATCCAGAGATACAGCCACTTAGGGTGTTTTCATGAATCTATCCGCCTGGTATAAATGGTTTAGCTATGTTTGCTCACCTCGGTGCAGAGCTTTGATGCTTTAGCATAAAAGAGGAACTAGTCATGAGTATTTGAGACATCCAGGCAGAATGGATTGGGGGGAGTGGAGTTAGCTTTGGTCAGGTAATCCCTTTAGATCAGACTATAAAAGGCAGTACTACCTTTACAGAATGTTGGCCTGGCTGTGACCCATGCTTTGCCCTGCAGTTCCTGAAAGGAATGGCGTCACCTTTTGTCCTTTCCCAATCATTTGAAAATACAGAGAGGAGAGGACAAAGTGACCAGGGGCTTCCATAGTATTCACTGCTTAGGTACGGTGGCAGTCGACATTGGGAGGTTTCATTATTCTTTATGCCTTATGCGTCTCAAATGTATCATAATAATTAAATAAAAAAACTGAAGAGAACAAATGGTTTTAGGGAATTAGTCCTACAGTCATAAGATTCACTTGCATAGATTCTAATATGGTCTCAGTTTGGTCATTTTGATTATTTTCTGCTTTCTTTCCCCTTAAGCAAACATTTACGGGAATTTTCAGATGTGACTAGTTGCTTCCCAGTCTCTCTAATGTAGAGAAGAACATATGTGTGCACCGTCACTTGTTGAAGGACCAGCAGCTTCTATCTCGCTGGCTGGGGCGGAAGCGAACAGAAAGGAGTTTGATCAGTACACATAAGTGTTTGCATTGTTAATTGTATTTACTTCAGAAGCACAGAAAAGTATATTTAATTGGCAGTTCAAAAAAGCCAGAGCAGACAGTGGATGGCAATTAGTATACTTTGAAAAGGATGTTTAAAATATACAGGACAATGCCCTGGCTGGTGTAGCTCAGTGGGTTGAGCGCGGGCTGGGAACGAGAGGGTCACCGGTTCGATTCCCAGTCAGGCACATGCCTGGGTTGCGGGTCAGGTCCCCAGTGGGGGCCATGTGAGAGGCAAACATATATTACTGTTTCTTTCCGTCTCTGTCTCTCTCCCTTCCCCTTTCTCTAAAGATAAATAAAATCTTTAAAAAAATAAATAAATAAAATAAAATATACAGGACAAGATGAGTTGCCTATACATAGGATTGGCAGTTTATAGTCACCTGATGGATTAGGACCTCTATCCTAAATATTTGAGTGAGATGGGGTCAAGGCAGTGGGGTAGACCATGGAACTTTCTCTTGGAGCCTCATGAATACTGGCCACGCCCACTGGGGGATAAACCATGTAGCCTGGATTACCAACCACTATCTGTATCCCAATTCACTGACACACATTCAATAATTCTCGTAAAAAAAAAAAAAAAAAGAACTGGTTCTTTGGTGGTGGTGATGGGGAGGGAAAGCTCCAGGAAGGAAAGCCACATGCTGGTATTTCGGTGGTGCCAGGACCACCCTGTGCGGCCCTGAGAGCTTGCTCTGCGTCTCCTGGGAACGCCATCACATGGATTCCAGAGTGAGTGACACCGCCTGTGGTTGTGCACTGTCTCAGCCCTAGTGGTAATCATTTATTTGGTGATTTGGAAATGTTTCCAGAAGTATCCCTTGTGAAGGACAAAGGTCTACTGTGTATCTTATACACTTCACTGTTAACCCTCCAATTTGTACTGAGCACTGAATAAATATCTATTTAGCACAGAGAGAAAAGCAACTTAAAAAAAACAGTTTTATTGAACTATAGTTAACATATAAAATTCACCCATTTAAAGTGTACAGTTCAACGATTTTAGTATATTTGTGGAGTCGTGCAACTATCACCGCAATCAATTGTAAAACATCTCATCATATTGCCTGAAAAACGTCATACCCGTTAGCAGTCACTCCCTGCTCCCTCCTGCCCCAGCCCCTGGCAACCACGAATCTACATTCTGTCCCTATAGATTTGCCTACTCTGGGCGTTTCATATAAATGGAATCATACATTGCGTGGCCTTTTGTGATTGGCTTCTTTTACTTGGCCTAATGTTTTCAAGTTTCATCCATGGTTTAGCATGGATCAGTACTTCATTTCTTCTTATTGCTAAATTATATTCCACTATATGGAATATATATATTCCACTATATATACCACATTTTACTTACCCATTCACTCGTTAGTGGATATCTGAATTATTTCTATTTTTGGCTATTGTGAATGATACTCTTATGAACATTCACGTATAGAGTCTTTATGTAAACATATATTTTCAGTTCTCTTGATTATATACCTAGGAGTAGAATTGCTGGGGAGAAAGGCAATTTTTAATTTAGAAATCTCTCCATTAGTAACTGTTATGTTAAAAGTCATCTTATTGATGGTGTGTGTCTGGCATGGCTGGTACTTCTGGGTCCTGCACCAACCTTCCAGCCCCCACTCCCAGCTATGTTGTGAACCAGCAGGTGAACCACAGAAAATCGAATTGTGCTGAATGTTTAGTCTCTTCAAATGGGGTCATACTTACATTGAATTCACTCTGATTTATTATTTTGCTGCTGCACTTGGAACACAGGCAGTATTCACTGCGAACTGGAACTATGGAGTGGAAACAGGGGTTCGCTGTTTCCATCCGTCAGCTCTCAAAGCATGGATGCAGCCAACTTCAGATTATTCTAAGGCCTTTGCTCTCCTAGTTTCTTGCCATCCTTCTTCCTTTTGGCCCTTTTGCTTTTCATTAGTGCCACTTAGTGAGCTAAGAGACCTGAAGCACAGATCATTCAGCCAAAGTATTTTTATAGTCATTGGGTGAAAAGAACTTTCAGAGCATGTGCCACCATGGTTTTTATGTGCCTTGTAAATTGTGTTGTTTTTCCTGGAACTATGAAGAAGTCGTAGTCTGCTCCTTTGAATTTTTCTCAGCGTCTATATTGTGCTATTAGAGGTATTATCAAGGATGATATAAAGAACTTACAGTATTGGAGGAAAATTGGTTAAGTGTATAAATTATATCATTTCATGTTTTTAAAGTGAGGCCACTAAGTGAGAATAAGAACCACCAGAAAGATTTTTGTAAATTGACCATATTTTAATCATAAGAGTGGCTTTCTACAGACATACTGTGGTTATGATTTGGCAATGTGAACATTATCTTAGAGTTGAAATCCTAGGATTAATATATTTGTCAAAAGTCTGATTTTTAATGAGCCAAAGCCATTTGAATTGTGCCGACGCTACCAATTTTCTTAATGGCATGTATAGTAGAGAAAGAAGTTGTAAAGAGTGGGCAGTGAGAGGGTGCTGTTTGACTTTCAAGGAGAACATTGTTTCATCAGAGAGGAATAAAATATGGACTCCCCTTTAAGCAAAACAGTTTTCATTTTTATTGTCCAGATTTCTTAAGACCCCGCTAAAGCATTAGCCCTACTGTATGTATCCAGCATGCCCCATTTATTCTTCATGGACTCTTTTCCACAGAATGAAATTGGTTGATTCACAGGCTGGCTGGAGGCTTTGAATGGAGAGCTTTGGGAGAATGTTTAGGATGTGTTCCAGCAAGCCATCAAGACTGTTGACAGGTGGCCAAGCCAAGGGAAAGAGTATTAGTACTAACGGCCGCTTACACTTACATAGCTCTTAATCATATGTCAGGCAGTGCCGTCTACATGTTACATGTATCAATTTGTGTGATTCTCATGGCAATCCAATGAGGTCAATAAGTTTTTATCCTTAATTTAGTCAAGGGAACTCAGACACAAATAAGTTAAGAAACTTGCAAAAGATCAAATAGCCATGATTTGAAATGAACGTAGGTGGTCTGGTTCCAGAATCAGGATGCCTAACCACTAAGTGTTCCTGGGCAGATCAGAAACGTGGAAAACTCTCCGGCCTGCCTCTGGCCAGAGTCATGGAGGCAGGAGGGAGGGCACAGGGCTCAGCTCCCTGCAGCACTTTGCCGGAATGAACTGGAGAACTGAGGCATTGTCCCAGCCTTTCACCGCTGCCACTTGGACAATTTCAGAGAGCAAGGGAAGAGTTAGTTATATGGATCAGCAGGGTATAGATCTTGCTTATCTTTAAGATATACCTTTTATTCTTTTTTAAAAAAACAGAGAATGAGAGCTCTATAATACAATATTGAATTATGTCTTTTATGAGAGCTGGTTTGTGGAAACTGGAAAAGAGTCAAATTAAGAGGAATCAAATTCTGAAGATGAGAAAGCTAAGTCACAAGACCATAGCAAAGCGAGAAGAATGTAATTTCTATGTCCATTTAATCCCTGATGTGACCTTTCATCTCCAGTACTAAAAATGTACAGAACACAACTAACTTTAGCACAAGCAAACAAAGAGCCACCATGTGGCTTTTCATTTCTGCTTTTTGAAGTTGCACAGATGTCAGATGAAGGTAAATAAATACTGCTAACAGCTTCGGGAAGCAAAGTGTGCTTCAAGAG
Organism: Micronycteris hirsuta; assembly: GCA_004026765.1. Classification (NCBI taxonomy): domain Eukaryota; kingdom Metazoa; phylum Chordata; class Mammalia; order Chiroptera; family Phyllostomidae; genus Micronycteris; species Micronycteris hirsuta. Next base: position 74,781 of record PVJI01001132.1, on the reverse strand, counting down.
AGTGAGTCATGACATGAACCAGGGCTTGCGGCCTCAGAGCAAGTGAAGATCTTCCTGAGAACAAAACGGGGTTTCAGAATTTGGAGAATGCTTCCTTGGAGGAAGAGCATAGCCAAAATATTTCTACCCTTAGGTCTCTTCTTAAGTAGAGAGAGACAAAGACTCTGTTTATAAAATGGATATTGGGTGGTGGATCAGAGGTGAATTCAGCCAACGGACTAGTAGCATTTTATTTACCAATTGAAATCAGCTCATTGAGAGCAGGCACCAAACATCCTAATACATAGTAGAGTACCTGTTACTTAACAAGAATAACAGAAAAAAATAATAATTGCCATTTACTGGCACCATGTATACTATATATTATTATCCCCTCCATTTGGTAAAAGAATACATTAAGTCTTAGAGAGTTTAGTTAGTAGCCAAATATCACACAAGTCATTTAACTACAAAGTCTGCTTTCTTACCCACTGCAGCCCATTGTGGCTCTCCTTAAGGATTTGGCTAAAGGTTTTGAACTATCTTCTGAGGTTCATGGGGGGGAATCCTTGACAGTTTTCTGAACTGCAAACATGAAAAAGTGGTATCTAGGATGAAGGCAGAATGGTTTGGTTTATGTACTTTAGTCTGGCTATGAAGTGATAAGGGTGGCCAAGCCAAGGGAAAGAGTCAATATTTTAGGGTAGAACCAAAAGGAGAGGAGAGATCTAAGACTTCCTGAGAAGGGACAGATAATTTGGAGCCATGGGTACTGATTGGTTATGGGGATGAGAGAGAGGAAGGAGTCTGAAATGAACCTGAGGTCTACAGAGTCATGACAGAAGGATTTCTGGCATCACGAGTAGAAATAGGGAAATCAGGAACTAAAGCCAGTTTACAAAGACTTTCAGCATGAGACGAGGGCAGGGCATGGGTGTACTGTATATACCACAGAGTGGGAAGCGTGGCAGTTCTTTCCCTGCTGTCAGAGCCATCGTCTCACTACATAGATGCTAAAAATTCTGGTTTCCTACCTGCCTAGAGTCCCTTGCATATGTCTCTCCCTGTGTCTCTGGTGATGAGACACAGTGGATACCTGCTGGGGGTTTCTAGGAAAGACTTTTCTCTCTAATGATAAGAAACCTAGTAAGAAAAATTCTTTCTGCTTTAATTTTCAAATCAAGTTTATTAAACAGGGAGCAGCTGCAGCCATCTTGTAGTCTTGAGGCACAGGCCAAGTCAACAGACGGGAAGTTGATGTAGGTCCCTGACACCAGGGAGCTCCTGAAACCACCCTATGACAATACATCTCTTGACGTCTCACGTGGGAAAAAAACTAACTCCAAACTCCCATTGTTCAAGCCATTTTTAGATGGATATCCTGTTATTTATGGCCAGAGCTATAAATATTGGGTTGGCTAAAAAGTGTTCCTTTGGTTTTTTCCATAAGATGGCTCTAGTAGTGCTTAATTGACTTTACCTTCATTTGAAACAATTTGGTTAGATTGTACTGTGACAGCTGTCACGTCAGCGTGCATTTAAAAAACTTTCAAAATTGGTGAATTTTTGTGCAGCCAATTTAATATTGAAGGTGGAAGAAAAGACACAACATTTTCCTCATACTGTGCTCTATTATTTGAAAAAAAGGTAAAAATGCAACAACTGAGTGCAAACAAAATTTGTGCAGTGTCTGGAGAAGGTGCTGTGGCTGATCGACTCTGTCAAAAGCGGTTTTCAAAGTTACATGCTGGAGACTTCTCACTGGGCGATGCTCCATGGTTGGGTAGACCAGTTGAAGTTGATAGCAATCAAATCCAGACATTACTTGAGAACAATCAGTGTTATACCACACAGGAGAGAGCTGACATACTCAAAATATCCAAATCAATAAAATTATTGGTGAAAATGGAAAATGTCTTTTATTTTACAGAAAAAAACTTCATGGCCTTTTTGGTCAACCCAATACATCCAAATTGATGGACTTCATGTACGTCCCAGGTTATCTTGGAGTCCAAGCCTGGCTATATTTTCTTTTTTAAACATTAATTTCTGAAAAACACCACATGGGGAGTGATCATCAGAACTGTCCCCTGAAACTTCCGAAACAGTAGGCGTTCCTAAAAAGGAGAGTGTAGTGTGGATACTAGTTCTAGAAAAGGAGGGCTCTTTAACAAAAGTCTCTAAAGGCCAGACAGCCTGGCCCAGGTCTTAGGCCCAGTTCGCTGCTGGGTGAGAGTCCCTGGCAGGTGCAGTGCTTTTCAAATAACAACAGGTTTCCTTAGCGAATTCCAGTATTCCCATCACTCCTAGATGCAAACTAGACACAGGAAGTATTTTCTTCTTTGGAACTGCTGCTCTTTGCATTTGTTCCTTGCTCCTTCTTTTCATTTGCTGGTGTCTGCTGGCAGGGAGGATGTTTAGCCCTGTGATGGATGTGCTCTAACGAGAGGTAGCCTGCTTTGTGGAGCTTTTGACTCGCAGCAAGTGTGCCTTCTGATGGTCTGAATGACTGATTGATTGAGAAGTAATTGCAGAATTTCAAAATGGGATTTTACAAAAGCCAACACTCTCACTCTTTGAAGTCTTCATTTTACACTTTTTAAGTTTACAAAATAATTTTAGAATTTAGTACCCACCTGGCTGCTGAAATTGGGGCTGTTATATATCAAGTTTATGATAAGAAAACTGTTGTGAGAGAGAAAGGAAAAAACAAATAAGCAAAAATAACACCATGATACACAGACTCTGTTCCTGATTCTGCATTCATAACTGCCACTCAGGGAAAATCATTTAATCTTTTGGAGATTCCATATTGGTCAATGAAGATGTTCGTTTAAATTATGTATAAGATCCTGTCTCCCTGAGCTTAGAGTCTTTATGTCTGTGGCCTAGATTCCAGTGTTCTGAGGAAGGGCGGGGCCTGGTGCGGGTCTTCCCGACACTCTTCTCTGAGAGAACATGCCTGGAGACAGTTAAGAATTGTGCTCAAGGTACAATCTCAATAAAATCTGGTTCTGATCGTGGGCTTCTGGATGCAGATGCCAGGTAAAATACAGGACACCTAAGTAAATTTGAATTTTAGGTAAACATGAATTTAATTTTCAGTGTAAGTATGGCCCAAGTATTGCATGAGGTATACTTATACTAAAAAACTATTCATTATCTATGTGAAATTGAAATTTAACTGGGAATCCTGCATTTGTGTTTACTAAATCCGACAATCCTAATTCTAGGGCAGTAAGTGATGATAATGGCATCAGCTTAAGTTGCTTGAGGAGGGGCGAGGAAGAACGGCTGGAGGTTCCAGAGGTTTGCTGGTAGATCTGATGTCCCAGCAGGAGACTGAGGGGGTTCAGCCCAAGGTGAGGGGAGTAAAAAAGCTGAGATCTAGACCAGCAGCTGGATGAGAAGAGAGCCCTCCCTCACCTTTCTTGTCCTTCACTTACTCTTGGACGTCTCTTCTACCCCCTTTTCCTTTCCACCCTAAATTGGCTTGAATGTGAAATGAAAATATTAATTTTTTAGTATAGGCTGCCATTATGGAATTTTTATGGTTTTTGTTTTGAATTTTGAAATGACTGAGTTGGCCCTTGTTTATTTTTCTTTCTCCATGCTCACTGTCCCCTCCCAAATTAAATTGATTTCTGCTGGTGTGTGACCTAGATTGATTTCCGCCCCTCCTCCCGGATTAGTTATTTCTTAATAGAAAAATGATTGCCAAATTTCTCAAACTCTCTTCTAAATTTCTGGTCCTCTTCAGATTTAATTTATGCTTGTCCTTCAGTTGTTTGTAAACTCTTTGCCCACATAATATGTCTTTAAGGAAGCAGAAAGCATGAGTCTTTACAGCAAAGAGAGGGACAGAATTGCACGTGGGTTTCCACCTGGTGTGTGGCTAGGCTAGCTGACTGCAGCACTTCAGAGGCAGAATCAACATTGTGTACTACCAGGCTTGTTCCAGTTTGTCAAACAAGATCACTTAACACCTCTGGGTTGGGCAATCGAGCTTCCCCATTGTGTAAGAGGACTGCCAAGCTGGAGGAATGGAGGAGACCTCTCTCAGATGGTAAGCGTTTCAGGGTACAACACCCTTATGTTAAAAGTAGCAAGGAAATGAACGAGAAAAAGACAGCCTGCTGATACCGACGCTCACATGATGCAAGATACGGCTGAGGTAGGTGCCTAATGATAAGTGGACGTTCCCACCCCCTACCCCCAAAATATTGGCAGCTCGAGACAGCCACAAGCCCTGGCTTTTTATTTTATTCTATTTTTTAAATTAATTTATTTTTCTAGTCCTCACCTGAGGATGTGGTTTTTTTATTGGTGAGAAAGAGAGAGAGAGAATCATCAATGTGAAAGAGAAACATCAATCGGTTGTCTCAAATCTGTAACCTAGGTATGTGCCCTGACTGGTATCGAGCCTGTAACCTTTTGGTATACAGGACGATGCTGCAACCAACTGAGCCACCTGGCCAGAGCAACCGTGGCTTTTTAGTTATTTATCCTGAGATCGAATAGCAGGAGGGGCTGCCTGTGGTGCTTTCTGTGTGGTACTCTCAATGGTCCTCATCTTGTAGTCTTTGGTGCCCAACATACCAGGTACAGAATTTGGCAAATGGAGTTCATTGGTCAAGGCCAGTTCTAAAGGTGCCGCCTAAGTCTACCACCTATTCAATCTGATTCAAAGGGGAAGGCTCTTTAAAAAAACAAAAAATAAACAAAAATCTCCTTCCTACCTGACTTGAAATTCCTGCTAATAAGCCACTAATGAGCCCCAAACATTTATTCAGAACAAATTTCCTACATAAAGGAAGGCACCAAGGATACTGAGAAGAACGAATGGCCCCCATCATCTGGGAGCTGCTAAAATAAATGAAGCCAATGATTAAACTGCAGCGTAATGGGCAGTGAGGTGAGGGTTCACACCAGGTTAGGAGGGTGCTGGGGAGCAATACTAAGTTAGCAGTGAGAAGAAGACTATAGATGTAGGTAAGGTTGTGGGCTTGAGAGTTGTAAGAGCTGCTACTGGTGCCACACTCAGGTCCCCTTGACTGGACTGGTATCCCCACCCTGAACTGCCGTGAGTATTGGCTGTACGGCTCCCCACTGCACTATCCCATGGACAGTTGCCCTCTACTGTTATGAACCGTTCCTCAGGGATGGCCTACAGTCAATGAGTAATTGATAAGAGAGCCTAACATTCTGGCCTGCTTGCCTCAAAGTGGACGACTCTGGTGCTGTGCATGCTCTGGAGGTCCTGCGGGATCAGACTGAGAACTGACTTCGGCGGGAGCCACATCTTCTCTGCCTTCCTGCCTCCCTCACTTCTTTACAGGTTTCTCCTGAGAAGCCTCCCATCAAATCCCTTGCCCATGAAGCTCTGTCACGGGCTCTCCTTCCAGGAAACCCCATCTGCTGGTAGAGGAGCAGGAAGTTGGCTTTGTTCTGGTGCTATGGGCTCTTATTTTCTCTGATGTGTAAGACAGTACACAGGTGGTTGAGAAGATTGGTGAATGTGTGATGTGAGGAGTGTGTGGCTAACGTGGGAAATAAGGCCCGCGCTGATTGTCAACTTACATGAGAGATCCTAGTTTTGTTTTTTGTTTTTTTTTTTAAACTTTTTTTAAAAAAATTGCTGTTCAAGTACAGTTGTCTCCATTTTCCCTCCCTCACTCCCCCCTCCCCCAGCCATCCCCACTTCTCACCCTTGATCCTACTTCCGTGGCTGCAGTCTGGACTGTGGTATCATTTCCTTCAGCACGCTGCAGCCTACACATGAGAACAGAAGTAGATGGCACAGGTTCTAGTGCTGACAGATGGATGCCACCAGAAGACGAGGGCCAAGCATGATAAGAAAGGACTCGAAGACAGGAAGGAACGGTTAGTTTGGGAGATAATGGAGGTGTCAATGGACCAAAGTTATCGTTAAGATCAAAGAATCTGTGTGATGAGCACAGCACAGAGCACTTGGCAAGATTAGGAGGCCGGAAGGGTGTGTTCAGAGTTTGGAATGTACGAATTTAGGAACGAGGGCTATAGCACTTCTGCCCAGTGACAGGTCTAGGGTACGCCATGACACGGGTGTCTGAATCCAGTGGGGGGACGTTTCTGGGGTGAGGGGGCTGCACTGCAGTGTTAGGGAGTTGGGTGGGCCGTCCTCTTGGGCTTGTCAGCACTGAGGAGTGGCGGTGACCTGAGAAGTTCACCCTGAACATGCCGCTCCCACCTGCTCCAAGCCGCAGATGCCATCACTTGTACCTGAGACTTTGTACAGTCGGTGTCCCTAAAGAAGCCGCAGAGCACAGACAAATGATTGGAGGTACAGGATTTCCTAGTGAGACCCTTTTTCTTGGTGGTGTATAACCCAAACCATCTGTTAACAGCTTACATAATGCCCATCGTTCGGTTTTCACAGGTTCTCTTGGGCTAGTTGACCTTCCTACTAAATTCCCAGTCAGGAGAACTCCACGCTTATTTGATCTCTCTCTCTCTTCTATGTATTTCCACTTGCTAATCTTATCTCCTAATTATAATATTTGCTGACCCAGGCACTGAAGAGTAAGGATATTAACCATGACATTATATGAGAGGCAGTTGATGTAGTGGAAAGAAGGTGTGCCTTTACTTCCTTCTGGAATGTTCCTTATTTTCTTCTTCATTCAGTTAATTCTTATTTGTCTTTTGGGTTTAGTGTAACTGTCTCTGTCCATTGTCCCCAGATTATTTCAGAACCCTCTCCCTTCATTATATATTCTCAAAGCAACCTATTCCCTTTTGTGACTTATCACAGTTGTAATTTTACAAATAAAACACAAGTAAGTCATTGCTTAGTATCTGCCTCACCTAATAGAATAACTTCTCAAGGGAAAAGGGCCATCTCTGTATCCCTAGCTCCTGGCATAGTGGCATAGTGCCTTACATAAGCACAGTGCTCAATAACTATTTATGGAACAAATAAATGAATGTATAGTGAACTGAGCATTAGGAAAGCTCCAGTTCTATTCCTAGGTCTTGAAAAACCATTTTTATTCATTTTAACATTGTATGATTTCTGATTTCACAGCGAATCAGCCCAGCACGTTTGCAACTCTTAACCCCAACAGTGTGTCTAACTAAAACTTCTCTTGGAACTTCTCAAAGCGGCTTATTTGTAGAGAAACTATTTTCCTTTTTGTTTTAGTAATCGATCACCAAGTAACAAATAAATTCCAAATTTAATGGCTTAAAAATTATTATCTCCAAGTAAGCAGAAAAAAAGTATCATAAAGAGTGAAAAACAACGGAATAGAAAAACAGGGAGCTAAGGCGGTGGATGATGGGGATGTTTGAGGAAAGAATATTCGAGGCAGAGGGTATTGCTGGCCCAAGGGCCCTATGGCAGGGCATGCCTGACATGTTAGAAGATCAAGAAAGAGCCCTGAGTGGCACGAGCAGAGCAGGCAAGGAGAATGGCAGTGGGCAGCCACCTCGCATTGGGACCCTTGGCCGACTCAAGGACTTTGCCTTTTCCTCTGAATGAGATGGGAACCACCAAATGGTTTTGAGCCAAGTGTCATGATTTGAAGTCTTCAGTCCTTTCCTTTTGTGTGAATTCTAGTTTGTTTTCACTGTAGTCATGGAGGTTTGTATTTTCCTGTATCCCAAGATAGAACCATCTACATTTATGTGATCAGAGATAGGCTACTACTTTGGGCAAGTTTTGATGACATGTTTGTAGATTGAGAGTTTGTACTTTTGGTTACCAGGGAGTTCACACAGGGGTGACCACTTTGTCCTAATTTCAATTTACCTGCTGTATACCTACCTTACCTGAGCTAGACTGAGGCTTAGATAGATGGATAGCTCAGGGAAGATATATTATATATATATAATAGAGAAGAAGATGAGGGAGAGATCTTTCTTTTTTAGGCAATATATAAGGAGCACTGGTTTACTTTTTCTTTCTTTGTGAATTATATGGAGTTCATAAGTTGCATGGTTGAATTAATTCTACCCCTCAGTCATCAAATATATTCTAGTTTAACAAAATAGTAAGTAGGTTTCTGCTTATCTCCCAAAGGCAGTGGAAACACTATGGAGATTTGGCTCTGGGATATTAGCAGTGAATGAGAGGCATAGTTGCTGAATAATGAGAGTAGCAAACAAAATTGAACTTTGCCCTTCAGTATAGGAATACTCAATAATGCCTAGATCTTTTCTTTTGTGTTCCGGGTTTATGCAAACACAAATTACACTCTTGTTGACTTCACTATAACCCATGAAACTGAAGAAGGGGAAATTTGAGTCCAGTAGAAAGCAGTTTCACCAAACCTCCTTATACATTTGTATGACAGAAACTGAGAACACCTGTGTTTTCTAACCGATTTTTATGAAGGAAGTGTCCCCAGCAGTGATCAGCACAGGTACATGATATGAACAGACAAAGCTACAATGGAAGCAATCTAAGAAAGCATCCAATCCTCCTTCATTGTACAAATGAAGAACATAAGTGAAGGCCAGAACTACCTGTTCACACCTAACATCAGTCTATGCTGATTGTGGGAAGCCACGTGGCATCGTAGAAATACCATAAGCTTTGGAGAGGTCTGAGTGGGAATCATAGTTCAGCCACTTACTAGCTGCAAATCATATTTTTTTCTTTGAGACTTACTTCCTTCATCTGCCCCTACCTGTGGGCTAGCTGTGACAATTTCACAACATGTGTACCATCCTGGCACAGAGTAGATGCTCTGTAACTGGTAATTACTATTAGCTCCCTTTTTCTGCCAGTGATGATACAGAAAGGCCATCTCAACAAATACTCACTAAAACTACAGGATTTTAAAATGTCAGCCAGTGGTGAACTTGTTTCAAACAATATTCAATACACTAAAATTCCAACATAATTCAGGGTAGGTAAGCAAACATTTGTATATAAAGTATAGTGTCAGGCACTCTATGGTTCCTGCTTTCAAAGAGCGAGAATAGACACATACACATGGTGAGGACTGTAGTTAGGTACCATTAGCGATGGGTGGACGCAGATCTTTAGATGAAGAGAGGAAGGGCTCAGGAAGTGTTTGGAGAGAAAGTCACACTTGAGAGGCTTCTTTGAAGCATCTAGAAAAGAGATCAGGGAACAGTCCTGTCTTAAGCATAGGCACAATACAAGATATATTTAGAATTAATAAACATCTCTGTTTAAACGAGCATTGAATATGTAAAGGAGAATGCTTAAAATCATAATAGCAGTTACCACTTATGGAATAATTGTTACATGCTAAATACTTCTCATGTGTTTATTTTTTGCATATTATACAGCTCTATGAGGTAGGTTATTATCATTTCCATTTTACAGACGAGGAAACTGAGGCATAGAGAGGTTAAATGTATTGCCTAAAGGCCTCACAGTTGGTGTGTGGCAGAGCCAAATGTGGACCCCCGTCATCTGACTCCAGAGCGCATACTCTGGGTCTGACTCAGCATGCTCAATTTTCTCCTTTTGTTGCCCCAGATCCACGCTCTGCCCTTCCCGCTACTCTGGGCCCCAGGAGGCTGAGCTGTACAGATTCTGTGAACAGGCTCCCTTGCCGTCTGGTTTCCAGTTGAAGTAACAGAAGAAAATTGGAGTGGGCCTCGGGTTTGCCGGAGTCACATTCCTTTACAGGAGGCCATAGCTCCTGTAGGCAGCCTTGCCTGCAGCTACGGGTGCCACTGTGTTTCTGAACCAGTCCCTCTCCAGCTGGTGCTGACCCCACGGTGTTTTACTGTTTCTTATTAGCTCCTTTAACTCTGTCCCCATCTTTGTGAAGAGGGGAATTTGGGGGTCATAGGATAATCATATATGTTCAATTTTAATAGATACTGCCAAATGGTTTTCCAAAGTGGTTATACTCATTTATTGTATATTCCCCGTAGCAGTGCATGAGAGTTCCAGTTGTTCTACAGCCTTGTCAACTCTTGGGATTCTCTGCCTCTTTCATTTTAGCCATTCCAGTGGGTATATAGTGGTATCTCATTGTGGTTTTAATTTGGCATTTCTCTGATAACTGTGGGAGTTGGGCACCATTTCATGTTTTCATTGACTATATGGATATCTTCTTTGGTGAAGTAGCTGAGTCTTTTGCCCATTTTAGAATTAGGTTGCCTGTCTTTTTCTTAATGATTTGTGAAAATGATTTATATATTATGGGTACAAGTCTTTTGTTAAAGATGTATACTGCAAATATTTTCTCTCACCATGAGGCTCACTTTTTCATTCTCTTTATAATATCTTTTAATAAACAGATGTTCTTAATTTTCATATATTCTAATTTATAAATTTTCATTCTTTATGCTTACTACGTTTTATAGTTCTTAAAAGATACATGTGTTCCTCCAATATCATAGGATGTTTCCCTATGCTTTTTTCTAATTGCTTTTACATTTGCATCTGCAATTTATCTGGAATTGATTTTTGTGTGTGATGTGAGATTAGAAAACTGATACTTTCTTTCTCACATAGCTATCCAGTGGACCCAGAACCTTTCCCCTTAGTTCACTGCGAAAATATCTTTTTCATAAATTAAGTGACTGTGTATGTGTGGTTTTATTTTTGGACTATTGTATTACATTGGTCAGCTTCCTTGGGCCAATATTGCACAATCTCGATTATTATAACTTTATAATGAGTCTTGACATCTGGAAGTGGAAGTCTTCCAACTTTGTTCTTTTTCAAGATTGCCTGTTATTCTCAGTCATTTGCATTTTCATATGTATTTTACAATCACCTTGTTAATTTTCACAAAAAATATGTCTAAAATTTGGTTAAGATTGTGATGGATCTGTACATTAATTCATGAAAAATTAACAACTTAATATTATTGAGTCTTTCAATCCTTGAACATGGTAGATATCTCCTTTATTTAGGTCTTTTTAAATTTTGCCCAGTAATATTTGTAGTAATCACTGTAGAGGGCTTATATATGTTTTATTAGATTTATTCCTAAATATTTAATTTGCTATAGTAAATAGTATTGTTTTTATTCATTTGTTACTAATATATAAACATATAACTGATTTTTATATATTGACTTTATCTAATGTCGTAAGTTCAATAAGACATATTTCTAGAAGTTTTTGTAGATATCCTTTATTAGTTTAAAGAAGTATTTTTCTATTCCTAGTTTCCTAAAATTTTGTTTAAAACCAAAAGTATGCTGACTTTCATCAAATGCTTTTTCTGCGTCTTGTAAGATGCCCACTTCTGTTCTGACTCAGCTCTAGAACCCAGAGCTGCAATCCCTTCCCGGGGCTTGGCTCCACCCCCACGTTCGTAAAACTCCATGAATAGAAACTGGACAAACAAGAACTTGAACCAGGGAAGTGGCAGCAAGCAGGGAAAGAAGGAAATAAATGTGAGAGATCTTAACAATCTGTGATATAAAATCACAGTCACCAATGGGTGTAAATGAGGGAACTAGACTTCTCAATTTTTAAAACTTCTGCCTTCTTTTGATAAACATGATAAAAACTGCATGCCTTCGTTTAATATTTGTATTATAGAAAAATAAGCAATTTCCAAATATAAAATTTAATAGCAATTAAGTTTTTTTCAAATTTCACACCCAGTACTCCTCTATACCCAAAGTGTAATATATGCTCCCTAGAAGAATACTCCTCCTCATCACTCCTTCCTGGTTGGAAGTCAGTGAACTGGCATCCATAAAACACCACGACGTGGGGCAGGTGCCACCCAGCTGGTTAGGCAGTCTGCCCTCAATATGGCCTGAGTGTCCCTGGTTGGTTGGTACTGGGGAGGTATTTGAGAATTCCATTGGCAATGGGATTTAATAAATTATTGAAAGATAAAAAGCTAGTCAATTCTGACCCAAATTGCCTATGGACCCTGTAGAGTATATACTATGGGTTTCCAATTTTACTAATGTTTATACAGTTTGATATCACACAATTACTTCAATCTTTGAACATTAGACTTAAGTTTAGATGAGTCCTAATGCCCTTCTGCAGACATGAGAAAATGTACAGAGTATAACCGAATTGTCATTCTAAGGACTACTTTGTGTAGCGGGGTTCCTTTGATTTAAAGTGAGCCTGGTGGTAGAAAGACCTCGAGTCATGGAGCCGGGCAGAGGGTTGCCAGGTACTAACCCTGTGAACTTAATATTCCTTATCTGATAAATGGCAATAATAGTAGTACCCACCATAATAAGGTTCTCAAAAATATTAAAGGAGCTTTAAAAAAGTTCCCTTCTATTTCTAGGTTTCTAAGATTTTGTTTAAAAGTATAAATGGATGTTGAATTTTATCAAATGCTTTATCTGGATCTTTTAAGATGTCCATTTCTGTTTTGACTCTAGGAACGAATACTAGAGCCCTTTCCCAGGTCTTAGCTTTACCCCCACTTGAGGTACATATAATACTTAGCCTCGCACATAGTAGGTTCTTAATAAGTAGCATCTGTAAATATTATTGATAATCTCAACAGTTAATCCAGAGGGCAGGGAAAGGTTGGAAGAATATAGTATCTTAAAACAACTTGGCTACAGATATGGTGTGGTGCCTTCTCTTCCGCATCCCATTCTGCCTCATTCCTATTCTCTGAAGCAACCACTCAACTCTTAACTATTTAAAAAAAATATTTGCAACCATATTTTTAGTAACATGCCTATATGGCTTTTTTGTGATTTTTTTCAGGTGTAGGTACCGTCTATTGACTTTCTCTTACGGAAGATGAAAAATGAGCTCCATCCTAGTAGTCCTTCTATCATCCCTCCTCCCACAATTTTTCCCATTTATGATCCTATTTATGTAAAAATAACCTAATTATATGTTTGTATATTTTTTCCTTCTCCACAATAACTAAAAGGATGGACAAAACATAAGAAGGTGAATGCTAGCAAAAGAAATGTATGTTCACATTATTAATGTCAGACAAGACTGAACTTAAGTCTTAGCTAGCCAAAGAGATAAATTTATAATGAAAAGGGATACAATTTACAATGACAGTAGTTTTAGTATAGCTTTATACGACAATGGTCAGAAAGAATAAAAGGAGATTTTAGTTATCTCTGTTTAGTTTATCTTTGATCCAACAGGAAAACTAAGAAGGATGTGAAAGAGTTGAATCATGTTATGAAGAAAAATTCAAATGTGCCTCCAGATAGACTCACGTGACCAAGTGTGAGCAGCACACGCCAAAATTGAGCTTATATCAGGTTACTGAGACTTTTCTAAAGCCGTTTTACCATTCACATTGCCACCGGGTGGGTATGCGGCTCCAATTTCTCCACAGTCTCACCGACACTTGTCTTTTGATTACTGCGATCCCAGTGGGTACGAAACGACATGTCATTGTGGTTTCCACCTGCGTTTCCTTGATCGTTAATCACGGCATGCATCTTTATATCTGCTTATTGGCCATTTGTATAACTTCTTCAAAGAAATGTTTGCATGAAGTCTTTGTCCATTTAAAAATAGGGTTGTCTTTTTATTAAGTTCTAAGAGTTCTTCTATACAGGGTGGGGCAAAAGTTTACAGCTGTGAGTACACAAAACACAAGGTTTATTCTTGTATTATTATTATTATTATTATTATTATTATTTAAAGATTTTACTTTTATTTTTAGAGAGAGGGGAAGGGAGGGAGACAGGGAGGGACAGAAACAGCAATGTATGGTTGCCTCTCACATAGCCCCCTCTGGGGACCTGGCCCGCAACCCAGGCATGTGCCCTGACTGGGAATTGAACCAGGACCCTTTGGTTCCCAGCTCACGCTCAATCCCCTGAGCTACACCAGCCAGGGCTATTCTTGTATTATTATTTATTAATCATGGTATTATTTTCCATGAGAACACCTGTAAGCCTTCTTTTTCCCACCCTGTATTCTAGATACAAGTCCCTTACCAGAAAATGACCTACAAAACTGTTCTCAGGTTCTTAGGGTTGTCTCTGCACTTTCTTGATGGCGTCACTTTTGAAATGCAAAAGTTTTAAATATTGACAGTATCCATCTTATCATTTTCTTTTTTTACTTTTGCTTTTGCTATCATATCTAAGAAACCATTGTCATTGACCCCTGTGAAGGTTCATGAGTGTACTTCCTTCTAAAAAGCTTTACAGTTTCAGCTCTTGCTTGTGTGTCTGATCAGTTGAGCTAAGTTTTGGGTACAGTATGAGGTAAGTATCCAGCTTCCTCTCTTGCCTGTGTACATCTAGTCGTCCCATCACTATTTTTTGAAATGGTTTTTCTTTTTTTTTAATAAAGATTTCATTTATTTTTAGAGAGAGGGGAAGGAGATAGAGAGGGAGAGAAACAGCAATGTGTGGTTGCCTTTCACATGGTCCCCACTAGGGACCTGGCCTGCAACCCAGGCATGTGCCCTGACTGGGAATCGAACTGGGACCCTTTGGTTCCCAATCCACTGAGCCACACTAGCCAGGGCAGAAATGATTATTCTTTTTTCCCCATTTAATCATCTTGAGGCCCTTGTCAAAAATCGATTGACTGTAAATGTGAGGGTTTATTTCTGACTCTCCATTTTGTTCCATTCTCTTTACTTCTATCCTTCTGCCAACACCATACTGTCTTGACGACTTTATGGCAAGTTTTGAATTAGAAAGTATTAGTCCTCCAACTTTGATCTTTTAAAGATTATTTTGGATATTCTGGGTTCCTTAAATTTACACGTGAATTTTAGAATTAGTTTGTCAGTTTCTGCAAAGAAGCCAAATGGGATTTTGATAGGGATTGCACTGTACGGTTAGACCAATTTGCAGGATTTTGCCATCTTAATAGTATTAAGTTCCAATCCACGAACATGGGCTGGAATAGGAGAATGGGTGATTTCAACTTACTTTATGGTTTTCTTATTTTTCTAAAGTTTTAGAGTTATTAACATGGATTACTTTTATCACCAGAAGAAAATATGTGTCATGAAAAAGTTGTTTGAGAATTTTAGAATACTGTCTGAAAGTCCTGGGAGCTTTACTGATACAGCAACTAGCCAGTGTTCCTCCCCCAGGTGGGGCATTATGATGGTGGTGCTGAACGCCCATCCTGGGGCTGGGGGGTTGGCTCCTCTTCTGTTGGTTCCATTCTTTGCCCAGAGGGAGTATTTCCTTTTCTGCTCATCTTGGTGGGTGGCTGACCTTTCTCTCTCAAGGCCAAAGGTATGAGGTCAAGGGGAATTTGGAAGAAATCGCAAAAATTCCAGGAAACTTTTTCCACTAGCTAAGTAACAGTGGAATTTGACCTCCTCTAATTTAAATGCCTTCTCTCTGTTTTCTGTTTTTAGACAGATACCTAAATTACTGTATCTATTCTTTCTTTAACTTCAAATCATTGTTGAAATATTCAGATGTTCTATAGCAAAGGATCACAAACTGAATGTTGTCAAAATACCCTGAGGGCTTGTGAAAGCTCCAATTGTCAGACCCAGCACTGGAATCCCTGGTTCAGTCGCCTAGGAGGCCAATGAGAATTTGTATTTCTAACAAGTTTATGGGTGAGGGTCAAGCTTCTGGTCTGAGGAGCACAGTCCAGGGTGGCAAAAGGCATGGAGACATCACAGGATGCAGGACAAAGACAGGTAGTAAGTGAACAGACCCTTAAGAAATCTCTCCTAGTTTGAACGCGATATGCAGTTAGATGGGGTGAAGTCAACATGAGGAGTAATGATAGAGTTAGGAGCACAGACTTTGTATTGCCCAGACCAGAGTTAGAATTTTCTCTCTGCCAGAGTGGCTATGTGACTTTGGGCAAGTTCCTTCACCACTTATAAGGCTCAGTTTCCATCAGTGTAAGATGGGGATGATCATAGTTGTTTCACAGGGTGGCTGGAAGAATCAAGTGAGATAATAGGCACAGCGATAACACGGTACCTGCTCCACAGTGAGTGCTCTGCAAGTGTTAGTTCATGTGATTGCTTACTGGGCATTGTCACACATGCCTCCTCTGGCAATGTTTGCAAGGATGAGATGTGCATAGATTTGGATTGGGGATTGATTGCTGCATGGACATCGTGGTCTGAGTGTTAAGGACTCAACCCAAGTGCACACTCTGGGAGTGTGATTTTCTGAAGCTGTGGTGTGGCACAGAAGAGGGAGTGTGGCTCCCAGTTCAAGTCTGAGTTTTGGTTTCCTTGTCTGTGATTTGGAGGGAGTTGAATTAGAGAATTTTTAAGACCTCTTCCAGCTCTAAAATGCTGGTTTCTCATGGCCAGAACTCTATGAATTTAGACTTTCTTCTCTCAAACACAAGGTGGCAGCAGAAGACAAGACTGTGGACTGCCATTTGCTACAACCAGTAGCAAACACGGATATTCCCCAACTTATACCATGTTATAACATGACGGAAGCAGACAGCTTAAGATCACAGTCTGCTCTTGGTGGTTTCTATGAGGCCATGGTTTAATGACCCTAGAATAATGCTTATATCACTATAATCAGGATCTTCCAGCTCTTTGAATATTTCCACAGAAGGTATGGAGCCACCACTCAGCACCCACCACCCACCCCCACACACCGCACCCTTCCTCAAGGCCTTTTCCATCCCAGCTACTGCTTCTCAAAGAAATACCTGCCAAGTTCTCACCTGTGATAAGTTGGGAGCTGCATAGTAGGTGGCAGCTGTGTGCTTTACATAGTGACAACAACTTCTTTATTCCAGGATCTGGAAAGATTTGAGGTGTGGCTGGTAGTTATCATCCAGGGAAATAGATTTCAAATAAAACACCCTTGTGCTGTTGTGCTATTCAAATGTCTCCTGGTTACAAATGGCAGTAGGAGGGGCAGAGCTGTGGGTTGGGACATTGTGATCCTTGGTTGGATGATGGCCCCTGGCCAGGAGTGCTGGGAGTGGCTGGGCAGGAGGCAGGAGGCAGACCATGAAGTAAGATGGGTGATGCTCTGGCAGAAACAGGGTAAGCGTCCTGTTTTCAGACTCCAGAGAGGGCACTTCTGAGGATTCCTAAGAGCAGAGACCGGGGGCCTAAGGAGGTGGGCATGAGGCCAAAATAGAGAGATCACCTTTCTCTGGGGACTTTGAGGACTTTAAGACAGAAGCATGCAGGTGGAAGTAGAATGCAAGAGCTGAACAGATAGGGTCAAATGTCTAGTTAAAGTGTCATGTAGACTAGAAGGAACTTGACATGTAAATACCAGGAAGAAGTCATTTCATGGTTTAAATACATGCCATTGGACTCGAGCAACTCGAGACTGTGCTTATAATCCTCTTCGGTGGCATTCAGCTCATTTTCTGGGATTCGCTCCCCTGATGGTAAAGAATGTTTGGCTCTGAACTTATACACATTTTTGGGATGCTCCAGACCTGATGGGGGAGGGCATCTCCAGAGGAGAGAAAGGAGAGCAGGCCATGAACTGAGTCTTGGCTTTCAGAGAAAATACTCTTCCTTCCTTTCTTTTCTTCCTGCTGAGTGTTCAGAACAGAATAATCAAGGAAAGCAGGAGCAGGAAACTGGTAAATTTGGAATGTGGGCTATTTTCTCAAAACTACCTTGCTTTCCACCCTCTTGCACCTGATTTAGAGGTTATACCCTTTGCAGGGTGCTTGGGGATCGAGGGAGAAAGAGGGAAAATGCTTAACCTTTGAATTTGGTGGCCATTTTGGAAGCCTCTACCCAAATTGCCTCCAAGATGAGTGGGGGAGGGGAGGGGAAGGCAAACCTTACGTGGCCCTAAGGAGCTGGGGATGGGGGTAGTGCCAGTAAACACGGAATCACACATCACTCTGACAGCTTGATGGGGGCGTGTCCAGGGATGGAGAGTTAGCAGAAAATTTCATAAGGGCCTTATCAAGACCTGAATTATGATTAACTGTTTAACTGGGGAGAGCTTTATGGAAGTGCTAAGGTGGAAAATGGTTAATATTTTGCTAAAATTCAGAAAGAAGGTGGATTGGATCATAATTGACTTCCTTGGCAATTTCATAAAAGTACCCCAAACCACTGAGCATGCCCACATCTGTGTGAACAAGTCCTATAAAATGCTTGGCCACCCCTCCAGCCAGCCTGGTGCTGAGTTGCCTTATCCCATGCTGGGCTCCCAGCTCTCTCATGGGGAGCTGAAGCAGGCTGACTCCGTGTCAAAGACTTATCTTGGATTTCCCTTGATTTCAGAGGACCTTCCGTAGAAGTGTTGCACTGTTGGGCTTTTCATGATTCCCTAGTAGCCATTTGCATGTATGTGTTAGCCTCTGAAAGAGAGAAAATCCCTGGTAAACACAAGAAAAAGCTATTCAAGGTGCCTGTGGGAAACACAATACCTGTATCTCATTAGTCACATTTACAGGGAGTTGCTTTAAGGGAGAAAGGAGAGCTGGGTAATTGCTGATGTAAAGCCTTTAAAAGAAAACGACTTCATTGTTATTAGGTAACACCCACAGAGACAGATCTTTGTCCTTACCTGGTCAGCACAAAGAAAATGCTGAGGACAAGGGGGAAATTTGGAGGACTTGGGACTTTGCTTTTTCTTACCTGACAGATACTGATCTTTAAAATAAAAAATGACACGCTACTGTATAGTCAGTCATTAACTTATTTTAAATGTTCTACTGCTACAGTTCCTGGAGTAGGGGTAGAAAGAACCCTTGAGTTTATTGAGGACCAACAACCCACATTAGAAAATCAGCTAAAGGTTAATGGGAAGCAAGAAGCAACTTAATTAACTTTAGAAAAAATTCTAAAAGCCATTTACTGGTTAAATATTTAAATGAAAAATATGAACCATAGTAACATTTGCATCCACTTTGGAAAACAGTTGGGAAGTTCCTCAAAAAGTAAAACATGGAGTTACCATGCAACCAGGAGTTCTACTCAGAGACATATGCCCAAAAGAAATGAAGACACACGAATGTTGTATGAATAATCATAGCATCATTCATAACATTTAAAAAGTGGGCAAACCCAGATTTCTATTAACTGATGATGGACAAACTACATGTGGTACATCAATACAATGGAATATTACTCAGCCATGAAAAGGAATGATACATGCTACAACATAGAGAAAGCTTGAAAAAAAATGATTCTAAATGAAAAAAAAGCCAGACACAAAAAGCCACATGTTATACAATTTCATTTATATAAAATGTCCAGAATAAACAAATTCATAGAGGTGAAAAGTACTGCAGATTAGTAGTTGCCAGGGACTAGTTGTAGGGAATGAGGGACGACTGCTAATGTAATTGGGGGTCTCTTTTGGGGTAACGAAAATGTTCTGAAATTAGACAGTGGTTGTGGTTGCAGAGCAATGCAAATCTATTAAAAACCACTGAATTATTCAATTAAAAAGGGTGACTTATGGTATTGAATTATATTACAATAAAATATGAAGTATGAAACTTTATTATAACTATATTAAACATTTAAACTATAACCCAATTACAATTAAAAGTGAAGTATGGGGGGATTTGTGATCAAGATAGCCATGTAGGCAGACATGGCTCGCCTCTTTGTGCAACTGCATCAAAATTAAAACTAAAATATAGAACAATCATCACTCAGGAACACCAGAAATCAAGCTGAATGGAAGTCTGACAACTACAGAATTAAAGAAACTACATCCATCCAGACTGGTAGGAGGGGTGCAGACACTGAATGGGCTGGTCCCACACCCACATGGATAAAAATTCAGGAGGGATATCTCGGGAGTGAGGAGTCCCAGGCCCACACAAGGCCCCCTAGCCCAGGATTTCAGTGCCAGGAAGATAAGTCCCCACAAATTCTGGCTGCAAATACCAGCAAGGGTGGAGTTGGGGGAAGAAACTACTGGATCCCTAAGCAGTTCCTCTTAAAGAACCCACACATGGACTTACCTATTCAGACTCTCTCTCTCTGAGCTCCAGCACTGGGGAGCAACTTGAAAGGCACCAGTGGTATATAGAGAGAAACTGAAGTGTCTGGCATATGAAGAAGAGGCCATTGTCCCTTTGCTAAACCCTCCCCACAGAGAGCCAGTGAATGGGTGCTGTATCTGAGACTCCATCAACCTGGCTAACACTGTTGGACCTGCCTTGGAGATCTCTAGAAGTCCTCACCCAATTTATGGGCCCAGCCAAGCTGCTTTTCCATAAGAATGGCTGGTCTCGGCTCTTAAATGCTATCAAAGTCAAACAAGCAACGCCTGGCTTCAGTGATCCCAAGCAGCAGCCAGATTAGATTCACAGCCTGGCTTTGCCTGGGAATCCCAAGCCCAGCACAAGTAGCAGCCATCTCAGATTGCATTATAGTTCAGGTAGGGTAACCTTGGCAAAACACAGATGGAGGCTCACCTTGGCCTGCACCACCAGAGAAACCTCAGGGCCAGCACACCCAGTGGACAGCTACAGACCATGTTGGAGCACCACCACCCTGCCCCCACACGGTTGATCCTCCACGGACAGCGGAGGTAGGTGGTCAGTGGTCACAGCCAATCCTTGCAGCTGATTGGCCTGGGTAAATCCCTCCCATTGATCTGCCAATAGCAATCAAGGCTCAACTACAAGAGGGGGGTATACTCAGCCCACACAAAGGGTGCCCCTTGAGTACCCCGCTTGGGTGATAGGGGAGGCTGTGCTACTGGACCTACAGGAGACCTACCACATTAGGCCTCACTACCAAGACATGGAGTCAAAGAACCTCCACCTAATGCATAGAAACAAACACAGGGATGCTGCCAAAATGAGGACTCAAAGAAACATGGCCCAAATGAAAGAACAGATCAAAACTCCAGAAAAAGAGCTAAATGAAATGTATGTAAGCAATCTATCAGATGTAGAGTTCAAAACATTGGTTATAATGATGGTGTCTTGCATCCTGTCAAGGCCAGGCAGGTTTAGTCAGGATTCGGGCAGAAGGAAGAAAATACGTGGAGCCATTGGGATGGCAGACATGGCTTTATTCACAGGTGGGCCATCCACACTCACTGCAAGCTGCGTGTTGCACAGTGAGAAGTCCCTTATATACTGAATGTACACAAAGCCGGCAGGGGGCCAAAATATCATAAAACACAGCGTGATTCCGCCCACACGGGCCCACTCAAGGTTATGGGAATGCAGTTTGTTGGACCCAGACTCAAGGCTATGAGAAGACTGCTTATTTTAGTTACTCAGACATCTGGGTGAGGGAGCCAGACTGACTCCATTTACCCTACAGATGCTCAAGGAACTTATTGAGGACCTCCGCAGCATAAAAAAGACCCAGTCAGAAACGAAGGATATGCTAAATGAAATGAACAATTTACAGGGAAACAATAGTAGAGTGGATGAAGCCAAAAATCAAATCAATGATTCAGAACATAAGGAACCAAAAAAGAACCATCCAGAACAAGAAGGAAAAAGAATCCAAAAAAAATGAGGATAGTATAAAGAAACTCAGATAACTTAGAGGTCCAACATTTGGATCATAGCGGTGCCAGAAGGAGAAGAGAAAGAGTAAGAAATTGGAAATCTATCTGAAAAAATAGTGAAAGAAAACTTGCATAATTTGGTGAAGGAAACAGACCAGGAAGCACAGAGAGTCTCAATTATGATGGATGCAAGGAGGCCCAGTCTAAGACACAGTGTAATTAAAAGGCCAAAAGTCAAAGATAAAAAGAGACTCTTAAAAGCAGCAAGAGAAAAGAAGTTAGTTACTAGATGGTTGGCAGATGGGAGATGGATGCCGGGTGAAGAGGTAAAGGGATTAAGAAATACAAGTAGGTAGTTACAGAATAGCCAAGGGGATGCAAAGTACCCTACAGGAAAGGGAGTAGCCAAAGAACTTCTATGCGTGACTCATGGACATGAACAATGGGAGGATTGCCCAAAGGAGTAGGGGGCACTGGGTGGAGGGGGCAAAGGGGGAAAATCAGAACAACTATAATAGCATAATCAATAAAATATAATTAATAGAAAATTTATTTAAAAAGTGAAGCATGGGGAAAGAGAAGAAGACGATGGAGAAAGATGAAAGAGAAAATATGTGGCACAAAAAAGAAAATGAGGCCGAAAAAAAAAAGAAAAAGGGAGGCAGATTCCATGATTTTTGATAGAATAGAAAATGTCTTTCATTGTTCTCTGAGAGCCCTCTGGGCTGTGGTCTTCAGATTGTTATTATCCATTTATTATTGCCTTTTGAACTTCTAATTGACAAATTGACCATTGTTTCCAGATCTTCTGATTGCCCTTTGCCCTTAGACTCCTCAGTGGCTTGGTTGTCATTCCAATGGAATTAATGAACTGAGGATGTGACATTTGTCTTTGTTTGCAATATTAGTCAGTGACCAGAGTTAGATATGACATCTAAAAAAGATGCAAACTCAGGCTGAGACTTGTCTGGATAAAGGTTCCCCACTGCCACATTTAATTCTATTTTTTATGGTTATATTGAGATGCCCAATATCTGGTCTTTCTTCTGACCTAGAATAGACTTATCAATTTCCCCCAACTGTTAAATTTTTCTGAGGTGAAAAATTTAAGGTCTTAGACATGAATTGGTCTTGAGTTATTATCAGATACCACATGGGTAGAAACCTCAGCTTATTGACATAGGGCCTGGCGTGAAATTTGATTAGTGTAACTTATTTCCAATAATCAGAAATGTTACTTCATAATGAAAAAAGACAACGAGAGGGGTTAGTAGAAATTACAGAAACTAGCAATAGACTAAGAGGGAATGTGGGCTCTGCGGTGACTTCGCAGTCCCCACAGTCTTCCCTCCCCTTCAACTTCTATGGTCAGTCAATCACCAAGGCTGATGATTTACCTCCTACTATTATTCAAATTTATTTCCTTTTCTTCAATCTTTTCTCTCACTCAATCTCTTTTAATCTCTAGCTTGGTCAATTCTTACCCTCACATCCTAAAATTCATCCTTCACATTTTGAAAGTGATATTTCTAAAGTCCAAACCATACCATGTTTTTGTCTCATTAGATCACTGTTGAGAGCAGATGATGCTATAAGCAGAGATACTTATGGTGTGAGGACTGGCGTTCCCTTGCAAGGCTACCAGACGTTGCCTTACCTGAGCCCCAACCTGGGAACCTGGACATAGCCCTGCTCTGAATGGCCGGTCAGTTGACACTATCCAGTGACAGAACTTTGGGCATGATATTGGAAAACAGGAGTATTATTTTTTTAAAAAAGGAAACCAAAACTCTCAGTAATATATATTTTACAAGAAGCACACCACAGAAATACAAAATCCGAGTGAACATTCTTAGTGCCAGTCCCTGGGGAAAATCTAGTCAATAAGTGTGCCTGAGTTCAGTCTCCAGTTCTGATTCCGTAAGTTTCTGGTCCTGAGCTCCTTTAATGTCTTGCAGCTGCCACCTCCAGGTCCCGCCCCAGCCCCATGAACAGAGAAATCTGTGAAAAACTTTTATAGGAGGCTTGCAAACCTCTTCTAAGCTTGCCAACACAGAGAGTTTTGTTTCCAGCCCAACTTTCATCATGTCCAGAATTCAATGATGAGTTTCTTTTCTTTCTTTCTTTTTTTTTTTTTTTTATTTTTTTTATGTTCTCACTTGAAATGCTTTTCTACCCTGGGAAATGTCTGTTCATTTCATTTTCATTAAAACTTCCAGTAGGTTCACTCATGCTACACAACAGGCTTGGTAACTTTCTCACCCCCAATCTTACAAAGGAATTAGGTACTTAGTGCCCAAAGGTCCGTTCCAAGGGTAGCAGGTTTCTTCTACGTGACAACTGCCTGGTCTGCTCTGTTAGAAACGGAGTCTGAGTTTTGATAAGTGGAAAACGCCTGCTCTGGGCACCAGAGGGAAAGAGTCTGTGTATTTGCCCATCCGGGACCACACCCTTTGTTATCCAGGAACTGTCGAGTCGCCCCAGTTTACTCAAAGTGGGCACTGAATGGGTGTAGGCAAGTTACCTGCACTGTTAAAGACAGAATGTCCAGAGAGGCCCACTCCCTTCCCTTCCCATCCCCAGCAGTACATCTGCATCCCGAGTACAGAGCATGCCTAACCCTGCCGGCCCAGAGACTCTTCTCAACTCTTCTAGTCCAAGCTCTGCCGGGGTCACTTCTCAGAATTCCTATCTAGCTAACTTGTCATTTTTTTTTTTTTTTTTGGATAATGTGCTAGGTAGAGAGTTAAGATTTAGAATTCTTGTCCATACCAATGAAATTTAAGCATTTCTTTTGGTTGAGTTTCTGATTTACTAAAGAATTCTTAGCGGGAATTCTTAGGGGTGGGGGCATTAAGGTTTCAATCAGTGACTGAGTTATCTTGGAAACTCTGAAAAATTATGGGATCTGTTCTGCTAATTCCCAGATCAGTGAGGGCCTATGCATGCCAGCAGAGAGAGGAAAAGACAGGTGTCTGCTGGATAGGACCTGGGCCAGCACCATGTGACCTTGGACTACCCACTGAACCAAAGTCTCCTAGCTGCACCAGCTGTAAAGGGGCGTGGGCTGGATGACCTGCTGGCTGCCTCCCTGGGCCACTGTGGCTGCAACAGAACAACGGTTCATGCAGGAGTGGGACACTAAGACTTTTTCCTTCAAAGTGCTAGAAATTGCTTATGGCAAATTTCCATTAATTCAGTTAATTTTTTAAAATCCAAAAGGACAGCTTTTAAAATGAGCGATTTATTTGTTATAAGAAAATGTCTACTCAAACAATTTTCAGAAATTTTCAAGATGACCATTTTGATTATGTGTGTTTGTGTGTATTCCCAGTGAAGAGTAAGAGCTAGACTCTTAAGAGTAATATCAAATATCAAACAAAAGAAAGAAACAATGAACCGATCAGAGGTATTTGGGGGAGCCTCAAACCTCAAGACAGGTACTGCAGCTATTCGGTTGTACAGTCTCCTGCATCCCACATCAGCACCTGACACATACCAGGCACTCAATAGCTATTTGTTGTGTTTAAATGAGAGCCTTTTCTGAGGGCTTTGAAAGACAGAGACAAAGGCAGAGTGAGTTCTCATTAAGACACAGGGTTTTATTTCTCCTTCCCTCTTGCTCCCTCTCTCCTTCCCTCCTTCCCTCTCTTCCTTTTTTGCTTCCCCTCTCTCTCTCTCTGTCTTTCTGGTTACATAATCTGAATGATTTGAGAGGATTGTCTTCATAGGTGGTAGGGCTCTATGGAGCCTGCCTGAAAATGAACATATTTCCAGACTTGTGCTGTTCCAAGTGTGGGGCCAGGCACCCAAGCCTATTTCTGTGTACGCTTTCATTTGCCTGGAGAATATGGAGATTGGTATGGGTCAGAAAGTCCAACTCTTGAGGAATGTTTTAAAATTCCTTTCATTTGAACTGACAAAAACACAATTCAGCAAAAAGAAGATATTTACTGAATCACTACAGCAAAGGCAGGGGCATGCTGGGCCCTAGAGATGATTAGAACTGGGACAAGCACGCTCTCGACCCTGCTTTTCTCTGTTGTTGTCTTCCTTGAACCCACAGGCTGAGGACTACTCTCTGGTTGCAAGTGCAGAAATCCCAGGGGAGGCTTCTGATTGGCTCTACTTAGGTCACATGCCCACCCATGCGGCCAGTGAGGCATGATTGTTAGTGACACCCTAGAATCACTGACTGCGGTGGGAATGGGGCAGTTCCCCCAAAGAAGGGGTGCTATTCCCAGAAGAAAGGAAGGTTTTGGATATGCAATCCAGTGCACCTCCAGGGGCCAGGGAGTTAGTAATAAAAACTGTGGGCAAAAAGGGAATGATTGCCTGAGAAGGCCTGGTTCACTCCTAAATGTTCAGTGGAGTACAATTAATATCAGTGATTTCAACTTTGTGCACTTGCATAAAGAGAAAAAAATAAAATAGAAAAAAGCAAATTAAGTGGTGCAGTCTATTTATCTTGAAGTTCCACTCACTGAGCATACATCCCGAAGTGCAAATGAGTGGGTGACATGAATCTCATCGGTCTCATTTGGTCTCCTCTCTCCACAGAACACATGTCGCTTCCTGTGACTGAGTGTGCTATTTAAATATATTTATTTTTCATAGAACTTGTAATCAAAATTCAAGCCAATCCCTTTATTTACTGCTGGACCAGAAAAAGCAGAAATTTGTTTTAGTGCTGGAGGGAAACCGAGTGGGCTGGCCTTACAGGGAGGCGATCACCCAGTCGGCACCTTCCTATGTTCCTCAGGGCAGTTTTGACCTGATATGATTTTTACCATACAGACTGACTGACTTTAGACATTAAACTCCTGAAACAAGGTGATTTTTATGTTCTTGTATGTGCATCTCAGTGTATTATTCAAATGTCATCTCTTCCCTCCACCTCTTTCCTGTATTTGTGGGTATCAGGTAGGGATGTGTGGCAAATGAGCCGATTTGGAGGTGGGAGGTGTGACAGTGTTATAACAAAGGAGTTTTTATTTGTGTGGAGCTGCTTACATTTCAATCATTCTTTCACATTCTGCTTCATGCTTTAGTGGGTGATTATAGACTCCAAAGTCTAGGTTCTTTTGGATTATTTAATTCAATGTTTCATCTAATTCTTAAATCCGAAAGGATCATCCAGGATGTGATTGAGTACCCCAGAACCTAAGGCCCCTCTTATTTAGAGCAAGCCTTTGATCTTCATACAACTCCGATCATTAAAACAATGATCCCTATCTAGTGAGTCCAATTCTGAATTCCTGTAATTTATACCCTTTGATACCCATGTGGTCCCAGGGTTACAAGGAAATCATCTAATCTCTCTTCCTCTGGGCAGCATTTCAAGCCTTTGAAGAGACCACATATGTCCCTACAAGTCTTTCTTCTCTTCCCCTGCTTTATTTTCACCAGTTGTTCCTGATAATGATGGTGATGATGACACTAGGAAGAACAACGATAATTTATTGGTTACATATTATGTTTTTAAGCAATATATATATATTAATTCATATGAATCTCATAATAACCCCATGTTATAGATGAATAAACTGAGGCACAGACGGGTTAAGTCTCATGTGTCCGAAGTTATACAGCTAGTATGTAATGGAGCCTAACTTTGAAACCAGGCGGTTTGGCTCCTAAGACTTCCCTCTTAACACCCTTCTCAGATGACATGGCTCTGACGAGACCCAGCTTGTCACCATCTCTGTTAGAATGGCATCCCAAGATGGACATGGTGCTATAGGTGCTGTCTACGGACTGCGTTTTTCTACTTAGTAAATTTCTGTCACCACCACCCAAGTTTCCCTTAGCCGTGTGCTGTGCCCCGTAAACACCAAAGCCAAGGGCAGCTCAGCCCTTGTGCCTGTGCCGTGTTCAATGTGTGCTGCTAACTCAGACCAGCCCAACTGGAAAATCACCACAGCTTTTCCCCAGTGTTTGGGCAGCTAAAACTAGGGACTGCATGTCATAGAAGAGAATGCTCACTGTGTGTGACCATCGACAACTGATACAGCAATCAGGGCCACTACTTCCGTCTTTGCAACTTGGGCAGCTTTTGGTAGCTTCTGCTACACTTTGGAGAGCTGGCTAAGTCACATAGCTTCATTAGTAATTGATTTTATAACAATCGATTTTATTTTTTGTATCATTTAGGATCTAATCTCTAACGTTCCCTTTAAGGATTTGATTAAGTTGAATATCTTTGTAAAAATACTGACTGATAATGATTAAATATGGTGGACAGAAACTGATTTACAGACAATAAGCCCTGGGGTTTTAAGTGATGTGAAGACTGCATGTGTCGAAAGACAGGAAAACAGGCAATTTTCAGAATTCATATTTTATACTGATGCTATTACAAACGTGTTAGCTAACTCTGAAAAATGATCTAAATTGTTGGGACCTAAATTCAATATCTTGGAAGAAAATAATGCCATTCATGTCAGTAAGACCTAAATCGCTCTACTTTTGAGTGTTACATGCAGCCACCTTGATGGCTCTGTTCCGAAGCATCTAAGCTGTCAGTTGAACTCTGTGCAAGCCAGTAGCACTCCGTTTGCACAGCGGATTTCACGTGCTCATGCAGAACGTCGGCATGGGGCAGTGGGGACGGCACCGCCAGTACGCCCAGTGATGTCCGTGGTTAACAAGAAGTTGCACATAGTGCCCTGGCTGGTGTGGCTCAGTGGATTGAGCGTGGGCTGGGAACCAGGCAGTCCCGGTTCGATTCCCAGTCAGGGCACATGCCTGGGTTGTGGGCCAGGTCCCCAGTGGGGGCCAAGTGAGAGGCAACCACACACTGATGTTTCTCTCCCTCTCTTTCTCCCTCCCTTTCTCCCTCCCTTCCCTTCTGTATAAAAATAAATAAATAAAATCTAAAAAAAAGAAGAAGTTGCACGTAGTGCCGAATTTTCAAATTTATTAGTTTCAATGTAGACCACTACACTTCATAATTTCTCATTCATTCAATGAACAATGGTTCAGTAAAATTTTTATATCTATACTCATAGATATATTAATCTATTTTATATTAAGTTGATTTTATATTCTATATTAATAAATATCTTAATAGCTATATTGTATATGTATGTGTGTGTCTATATACATATATATATTTTTTTAATGATTATTTTATTAGTTTCCTTGGGCCGCTGTAGCAAATTACCACAGACTGGGTGGCTTAAAACAACAAAAATTTATTTTCTCATCAGTTTGGAGGCAAGAGTGTGAACTCAGGGGGTGGCGGGGCCATGCACCCTCTGAAGCCTGTAGGGAAGGGCCTTCTTTGCCTCTCCCAGCTTCAGGCAGTTGCCAGCAATCCTTGGCATTCTTTAATTTGTAACTACTCACTCCAATATTTGCCTCTGTATTCACATGATATTCTCCCTCTGTATCTTTGTCCAAATGTCCCTCTTCTTACAAGGACACCATTCGCTTTACCAGGACTTGAGAGAACTGGCTTTTGCCGTGAAGGCTGGGAGCAGACAAGGCGGGACTTTAGGCAAGGTATAGCTTGAGGAACTTTTTGTTCGGGGACCAGGAGTGTGGAGAAGCCTGGAGACAACCAGTTGGGAGACTGGAGGGATAAGCCAGAGAGGGAACATGGGGCATCAGAGGAGGGGAGGGTGTGAGAGCAGCGAAGGGGCTAAAACCCAAAGGGCATGGCTGCCAAATGGTTAGAGGGGTGTGGAAGAGGGAGGCAGAGGGTGGTTTGGGTGCCTGGGTGGCTGGGACGGCCTTCCATGCAGGGATATGGGAGGAAGAGAAGGCAGGGCTGTGGGCAGAGGGCGGTGAAGGGGATTCAGGCAGTGCTCAGTTTGGAGCGCTGGACTTGAAGGGCCAGGCGGGGGCCCTCAGTGAGGACACCCGAAGCTCAGGAAACAGACGTGGCCTGGTGACTCTTGCATATGTTGGTGTTGAGTGAAATCACGGATAATGAGATTCCCCGGCTAGAGTGTAGAGAGAAGGATGTAGTTACAGGTAGAAGGCTGGATATGAAACCCTGAAAAGCAGGGCAAAAGGAAAAGGCCCAACAAAGGAGACCAAGGAGGTTGGACAAAGAGGGCAGGAATTTGATAATCTGATATCTTAAGTCAGGGGCCCCCTTTGAACATCATCAGTCTGCAGCCACAGGAAGGATATAAAAGAAAGCGGGAGAGAGGACCTCCAAGAGGAAGTCTTGGGTACACTTTACACCACCCTGGACAATGGCCTTCCCTGACTCACTCGCAGCCTGTGGCAGGTTATTTTTAAATGCCACTCGTAAAGTCAATGTTTGTACTTTGATAATTGTCCTGTCCAATGGCTTGTTCTGAACTCTAACCTGGGCGGGAGGCTACTGTAAGAGCCCGGGAGTGGTATGTGAGAGAGAAGCTGGGTGAGTGAAATGTAATAATCCTGTAGCCGCCAGCCTTAATATCCGTGACAGATCAAACAATCGATATGCATTGTGTTCCACCGCTTGCATCACCTGGTCACGAGTTGTCGGTGGAATTTGTGGAATGGATTGTTCCCGTGGAGTCACCCAATATCTCTGAACAATGGGACCACACATTCTTAGTTTCATATAAGAGCTAATAAGGAATGTTCCATTCATCTGATCAGAGGCAGGAGCCATGGCCAAAGCCTGCCTGCCTTCTCTCTCTTTCTCCTCCTCCTCCTTGTCCTCTCCTTCTCTCTTTAAGGAAAAAAAACAGGAACGGAGGGAGGGAAGGAAAAGAAAGGTAGATACATTGTGCAGAAGTCACTAGAAGAATGACATCACAGATAGGAAGGAAGATAAATAGGAAATCTGGGAAATAAGGATGCTCGGAGTTTTTTACTTCATAAAATCTGTTTCTATTTCTCTGAATACTCTCCTAGAAAAAAGGTACTCAAGTATGAGGTAACCACTGTGAGGCCCTACCTTACTCGTACAATGAGATTTAGGAGCTGAGAAAGTCTCCTTCTCAAACCGCAACATTTCAGGGTGTTTTGGTTGCATGTAACACAAAGCCCAACTCAAAGTGGGTTAAACAATAAAAGAGAGTGATGAACTCATCACTGGGGAGTTCAGGAGCAGTGGTTTCTGTGTCCGCTTGATTTATTAACTCTCCAGATGTCTTTACTTTCTATGGTGTCAATTTCACACTATCTGGCTCCATGTCTCATCTCCAGAGAGAGGAGGCCCGTCCTTAGTGCTGGCTGACTCGCCCACGACCAGTGCCTCTGGTCTGGGACATGTCAAGTGCTGGACTGGCCGAGGCCTGACTTTCCTGGACCTTTCCAGAGTGAGCCGCAGCAGAGGTGGGCTCACCCCAGAGATGTAGCCACTGTGTGCACAGTGAAGGGAGGGTGGGGCAAAGACCGGTGCAGACCACGGTGCCTGCTGCTATTCAGGTTCCTAACAGGTTCCTCCAGGATCCTGCACTGAGGGTTACAAACTGAAGAGGGCTTTAAGCCTCTCATTCCAAAACTTGAGATAAAATTGAAATAACAACAGTGAATTTACACTAAAATATGTCAAGGGGGCAATTTTTTACTATTGTAAATGTCAGGCGAGCTGAGATATAACTTTATTTCTCTGTAATTGAATTAAATTAACTCACAGCCCACACCTGTCCCCCATTTCTGCTCGATAATAAAAAATGCAACCTTTTAAATTTGAGATAAATTTAATTACTTCCGGTTTAAAACCCAGTCTTTTTTTTTTTTTTAAATCACTTGTTATTATTCAATAAACCTTCTTCCGTGGGACTTCAAGCCACCAGGACATAACCCCCAAGTCCCTCTACACACTCTTAATCTTCTCAGCTCTTCTGCTAAAGACTTTGGCCTTCCCCATGAGTCTGTTTCGAGAGCGTTTGCTTCCCCAGAACTCTGCTGTAGCCCTAGCCAAACAGGGGACAGGGTGTGTACACCTGGCTGGTGGGAATGAGGAAAGATGCCTGCCAGCCCTGTCCATCTGGCAGCCAGCAAGGGTGCGCTTCTGACTGGGGCACTGCTGGGGGCACTGAGTACCCCTGCTGGAGAATCAAGACCCGCAGATTCTCTCTGAAGATTCGAGCACCCCAGGACGAGACCTGTGTCAGCATGTGACTCTAGTCTCGAAACCCAGTCCTTCTGGAGTAAATTCTTAGCCCGTTTAAGATTTTTCTCCTCCTCCCACTTCCCCTATCCCAACTTTTTTTTTTAACCATCTCCCTAAGGATGATCTCGGTTTTGGGACAATCTTGACGTTGAAGGAGTAGGCAGCTGTGAGCTCCTCCTTGTGAGGAGGCTTCTCCTGAGCTGGCTTAGGCTTTGGGCATCTGTCCTCACTGCCATCCAATGCTGATGTCTATGCGCTGGCCGTGTCCTTTGTCTTCTAGGTTCCCATACCTTCAGGGCAGGGCGTTGCCAGTCTGTTGACTTTCTTGAAGCCAAACTCTTGCCTGGCTTCAGCTCCTCTGTGCTGCTCTGGTGCTGCAGGACATGGAGGCGGAGGTGGTGGGTCTATTTCAGGTGGTCTCTCCAGCTACCTGCCCTGTGGCCATTGCCCCTCCCATTGGCACAGGGCTCTCTGTGAGAATATCTCCTTGTCGGGTTGGTGAGGTGGGTGGAGACGACACAGTCCTCCTGCTCCAAGGCTCTCAAGCCCTTCTGAAGGGTCCAATCTCCTCCGCCCCCAGGGTGTGGACTTTCCATTGGCCACCCTGATCAATGACTTACACTCTTGCTCCCTTTTGCTTTTCTTCCAGCCCAACAAAGAGTTTTATTTAAATCATTTCTCTGTTTCATTTGAAGGGGACGGGTAACATAATTTTCATTCTTTTGAATCTCTTGGTTATGGCATAACCCCTACAACTTAGTAGTTTTGCTCTAGGCCTGGACATTGACTGCAGTCATGTGATCTGGAACTATTTGCCTCAGCTTTAGCAATACAGTAGAACTTTCTCACAAATTGAATAGTATAGTATGCTCAAGCTTTGCTTCTTATTGATTTTGTTCCTGGAATCACACTTGGCACAATATTCTCTTTACTGGGGCTTTCGGTCCAATTCTCTTGAGGTGAGCTGTGATGTTCGGAAATCTGATATTCACTGTTTTTCTTCTGAGATTCTCATTTTTAACAATAAAAAGGGGGTCTGGTCTGAAAAAGCCATTGCTTACAAGACAAATGGGAGAGCGTTTAGGAGCAAATGACAACTGTTTCCGCTGTGTCCGTAGCGGGCTGTTTATATAAGGAACGGAGTAACAAAGTATTAGATGAACACGGGGTAAGATCTGGTGGCGTTAAGTGTGTGGCATTGCAGCTTCACGTCCACTTCCTTTTTCTGTGGGGAGGCTCCTTTATGAAGAGGCACCTACAAAGTCCAGGTGCTCCTGGAACAAGGCTTAGGTGAGCTGCTGTGATGACCGGCTCGGAGCCACAGCCCGACTCCTTGTCCTGCCGGGTCTTGGTTCCTTCGATGCTTAACTGAGAGTACATGTCACTGGAATGGGTGGGGTTTTCTTACGGTTAAAACTTGCGTGAAGTTCTGTTATCTTTTGTATACTTAGTTGCCTCTTCTCTTTTCTCGGTAGACATTGAATCTAACATTTTAAGTGAGGGAGCAATCAATGCAAGACCAAAAAAATATCTTGGATGAGAAAAACCCAGAGAAAGATTCTGTCTTCTGGCAGAGGGACAGAGCACATGAGATCTTTAACTCTCACACCCATGCAAGCTTCAGACAAACAGAATGTTGAGCAGAGAGGACAGAGTAACAAGTGACACTCAGGTGAAAAGCCCTTCTCACCTCTGGTCTGCCTCCTACAGACAAGGATGGGCCACAGGTGGGAGGCTGGATATGGACCAGCTGGTCCTTGGAGGAACACCCTCCTAACCAACCTCTCAGTGGCCTCAGATGGGAAAAAAGGGAAAACTGCCGAGGAATATACTTGCCTTCCCAGATTGCGCTGGGTTGCATTAAATTATTCTGAAACAGTGACTTCTAATTTTTTAGTACTATTTTCATTTCTTGGT
Organism: Micronycteris hirsuta; assembly: GCA_004026765.1. Lineage (NCBI taxonomy): Eukaryota > Metazoa > Chordata > Mammalia > Chiroptera > Phyllostomidae > Micronycteris > Micronycteris hirsuta. The sequence goes on along the minus strand of PVJI01001132.1, from coordinate 41,490 downwards.
TGGGAGTCTGCGGATGTGGAGGGCTGACTGTGTGCCTTGTTCCTTGCCATTTTATATGAGGGACTTGGGCATCTCTGGATTTGGGAATCCCCAATTCCTCCCCCGTATTTTATACTAGACTTAGGGGCACGTTGCGTCACATTACTCTTTTGTAAAATATGACTAATTGACGTCTCAGGGTTGTTATTCTGATTAAATCAATTGACTTTAGACTACTTAGCACCTGGGAAACGTTCCCAAAAGGAAGTTATAGTTACACTGATGGCAACAAATAGGACTGGAGGCACTGTACCGTAATACCCTGACCACCATTTCATTTCCAAACTCCAGCTGTAGGAAGGAGAAACCAGATTCGGTAAGACATTTTAAATTAGATATTTTATTGAGCTGATTTAATATTTGTAGAAAGCCAGCCCTCAATAGAAACCAACCTCTCATTTAATGAATAACCCATCACCATAAAACAAGTGGGGAGAGGTTGGCCAGGAGGCAAAGCCGCAAACAATTCCATGTGAGTCACTTACTTATCGCTTCTCCCCACATTCATCTCCCTCCTTACAGCACAGAGGCTTTGACTGATTGAACTTAGTTTGGGCAAGGATTCCAGACAGGGAAAAGCAAATACATAAGTCAGAGGTCAGGGGAGAAGAATAAACCAGAGCAGGGGAAGAAATGCTGAGCCGATAATTGAAAGATAATGGATGTAGGGGTGGGTTTCAACAGCACAAAAACGGGGAGCCAGACACCATGAGGTTTTTCAGGCATCTGCTCAAGGCCCAGGGTTACAACCCATCCTAAAAGAAGGTCTATGGAGCATGGGTTTCTAAATATTTGGGCTACCCAGCATGGAATTTTGGGAAATGGCACTGTTGAGTAAAGCCATTAACAAATTGCTTTCCTTCCATTTCCTTCACTGGCAGGACCTTCTGTTTATGTCTCCTCAGCAGCAACTGGAAGGAGTAAATTTGCTGACAAGCATCTGTGTGCAGTGGGCAACCCGATGGAATTTTTATCGCACAAAAATGATCCCAGATGACTAGTTGAAAGATTGCCAGGAATCTCTGGAATCTCATTAACCCTCAGTTGAGCACACAGAAGTTTCATTTAGGCTAGAGTCAAGGTGAAGAACTTATAAAAATAAGCTGAATTGATTTCTTTACTTCTATAAATATATGAACTTTGTAATAGGCATCCATTCCCAGCTTGCTCTCAAGTGTATTGGAAGCTGGAAGTCAGTGATGCCATGGGCCAAAGATAGGTTTTGGAGTTAGACTTTTGATTAGACACAGAGCTCCACTGTTTACTAGAGATTTACTCGAGATTATGACTTAATCCCTCCATGTCTGGGTAATCTCACCTGTAAAATGGATATGTAACCATCCTCATCCCACAGCTTATGCCAGATAATGAAGCAATTAGACCTTGGTCTTAGGAGAACTTCAGAGTTTAAATATTCTTTTTCTTTCCTCCTTTATTCCAACTTCCTTCCAATCCTGCTCCAGCAATTTTTTAATTTGCAACAGCTTTTGCTAAACATGTGAATAATGCAGGAGGAGAGGGAGTGGGCCCTGTGGTCACCTGGGCAGAGGTGTTCCAAACAAAAACCCCATCAAGTGTAAAGACCATGCAGTAGATGTGTACTTGAACAGTTCAGGGAGTCTCAGAGAAGCCAGGGTGTCTAACGCAGAGTAAACCCACGGGAGAGTGACAGAAGAAAAGGTCAAGGAGATAAATAGGGGAAATTGTGTGATTGTGTAGGACCTTGAAGGCCATTAAGAGGACTTGAGCCTTTACTCTCAGTGGGTTAGGAAGCCATTTGATGGTCTTACACTGAGGAGTGATGTGTTTGACTTAGTTTTAGTTTTAAAAGGCTGCTGTACTGAAATATATTATGGGATCTGTATTAAATCATCATGTTGTACACCTTAAACTGCCGTATGTTACTTGTCAATATCTCAGTAAAGCTGGAAAAAGTAAAAAGAAAGAAGGAAAGGAAATACATTATGGGGTAGGGATGTGGACTGAGTAGAAGGTGCACATGGGCAGAAGTGGGAACACCAGTTAGGATCCCACTAGGAAATCCAGGCAGGAGGTGGTGGCAGGGCAGAGCTGGTCAGTAGCAGTGTCGGTGGTGAGAAGTAGTCAGATCGTGAACATATTTCGAAGACAGCAGTTTAGGCTTTGCTGATGCATTCAATGTGTAATATGAGAGAGACTTCTTTAAAGTTTTTGGTCTGAGAAATTGGAGTGATTTTATTTGCCATAAAAAAAGAAGGTTCAATAGAACACCAGGAATTTAATTTTAGTCTTGTAAAATTTGAGATGCCAAATATACATTCAACAGCAAGTAATTGAATATATGAGCCTGGAGTTCAGATGGAATACAGGCTATAGAGAGAAAAGGGAATATAGCTAGATGAATATGTAGGATTGCAAGTACTTTTTTAAGGTGGGAGAAATAATAGAATCTTTTTTAGTGATAAGAATAATCCAGTGGAATGGGGAAATGTAATAATGCCTGAGAGGAGACAGTTACTGGGATAGTGGATTTGAGTCGGTGATAAAGGATGGGATCTTGTGCACAAATAGGACCATCACTACAGTTGATTCATCCCTAGTAACAGAAAAGATGATACAGCATATGTAGCTATAGAGGTCCACATGGTGGTACGAGTTTCAGGAGTTGTCTTCTGATTATATCTGTTTTCTTGGTGAAAATAGGAAGCAAAGTCAGCGTGAGAATGTCGATGAAGGGCTGAAGGCCTCAAGAGAGTGACAAAGCTATGAAATTGAGCAGGGAAATAAAAGAATGGATGGATTTTGGATTGCCAAGTGAATGAATTTACAATTGCCAGGTAGCATTAAGGTCTGATTTGAGGCGGAAGGTCATGAATTTAAACTGAGACAAGCCACTTTCATCTGTGTGGAGTAGGTGGAGAGCTTGATTGAACCAAGGCTGTGGTATTTCCAACTGAGTATGAGAAAGAGAGAAAAGAGCCAAACAATGTAGGGTTTATGTAAATAACTGATTATAATGATAGTCCACGGACATTAGGATGGGTAAAGAAGGAAGTGTGAAATGGGTGAGAAGCAGTGAAACGGCTATAGGACCAATGACTGGGAGGTCTCTATGGGATCAATGCATTGTTGGGATCAGAGTATTAGAACAAGTGGACTGAAAAGAGAGGAGGGGGAAATGCAAATTAAAACCACAATGAGATATCACTTCATCCCACCAGAATGACTATAGTAAGAGTCAGATAATAACAAGTGTTGAGGATGCTGAGAAATTGGAACCTTTATTCACAGATGATAAAGTTATAATGATGCAGTGACTATGGAAAATAGACTGGGAATGCCTCAAAATGTTAAATATATGACCCAGCAATTCCACTCCGACGTATGGAACCAAGAGAAATGAAAGCATACATCACTTAAAAATTGTACACACATGCTTATTGCAACATTATTCATAATACCAAAAAAATGGAAACAACCCAACTGATGAATGGATAAATGAAATATATCTATACAATAGAATATTATTTGGCAATAAAGGGGGAGTTTTGATACATGCTACAATTTAAATGAATCTTGAAAACATTATAATAAGTGAGAGAAAACAATCACAAAAGGCCATGTATTGTATGATCTGAAATATAAAGAATAGACCAATACAGAGACACAGAAAGTAGATTGGTGGTTGCCTAGGACTGGGAGCAATGGAAGGATTGGGAAGGGTGGTGAAGGCTAATATGTATGGTTTGGGGTGGGAGCGGTGATTAAAATATTTTAATGGTAGTATGGTAAGGGTTGTATAGCTCTGTGAATACACTAAAACCATTGAATTGTGCACTTTAAAATGATGAATGTTATGGTATGTGAATTACATCTCAATAAAGCCGTTATCAAAAACAAAAAACAAGTGGTGGTCAGAGAGTGGACTGCTTGAATTGGGATCATGGGGGCTTTGCACATCGGTAATGCCAGGAGCTAGGGTCTGACCGTGGAAGCAAGTATCTCAGATGGCATGAAGGAGGGAGTCAAGGAAGACGGAGGCCCAAATACTGGAGGGTCATCTATAAGGTTATGGGCATCAAGTGCGTGGGCAGCAGTAATAATGAGAGGTCTGGCAGTTAGCCGGGGGCGAAAATCTTTAGGGAATGAGGAGTGACCTGAGGAGTGACCTTGTTGCAGGTCACTGAAACAAGGAAGCGTCCCAGCAGGTGGGATTCTGGGAGCAGGCAATGCAAAGCTGGGTGAGGTTAGAGAGACTGTTCTGGAATTTCGGTGTTTGTGAAGGACTTAAAATGTCCTTAAGAATTAGGAGCCTATTATACTTTCCCCTCATTCATTTAATCATGCATGCAACACATATTTATTCATTTTCTGGCACCGTTATCTACTCATTTGGCCGTCTCTGCAGATGCAGCCGCGTGTGGTAGAGCTGACTCGGGATGGCTGCCGTGTCCCAGCTGCTGTGTGATGAGCTCCGTTCAGTGAGCTTCCCCACCAGCAAAGGGCTCTATTGGTCGGATTGTAACCTTTCCTTGATTGCTCTGGTCATACTGGCCACCTTGTTGTTTAGGTCCTACTAGCACAGTGAATGACTTTATTTTTCTGAAGGGATGGGGTGGTGCCTGCTTTATACTTGGGTGGGAGGACGTGTGATGTGCTTTGGTTTTGGACAGATCTGGGTTTGGACTTGGGCTCTGTTCTTTATAATTTTGTGACTTTGAGCAACTTAATTGAATGTGAGTTTTATTGTTGACAAAATACCTACCTCGTAAGTGTTGGTGAGAATTATATGACATGCATATCAAGCTTTTAACAAATAGTAGGCACACCAGACATGTTCTTTTCTCTCCATTTTTTGTTCCTTTGCTTTTATGCTGAGATTGCTTCTACTGTTTTATTTCTAGCTTTCAGCAGGTCCAGCATCTGTCTTCTCAGAAGCCTTCCTCTCGGGATGGTTGAAATCATCAAGCTGATTCCAGGCTGTCATACAATCACTGAATAGTTTACTTTAGGGTACCATGTTAGCCTTCTCAAAGTGTTTTGTATAATTTTTCTAATTTAACCTTTAAAATAATCTGTAAGGCATATTAAAAAAGGTGTTAGTATTCCTAATTTACAGAAGAGAATAAGGTACTGAGAGTAACTAACATTTACTGAGTATTTACTAAATGGCATTTTTTTTTTAAGATTTTGTTTACTTATTTTTAGAGAGAGGGGAAGGGAGGGAGAAAGAGAGGGAGAGAAACAGCAATGTATGGTTGCCTCTCACATGGCCCTCACTGGGGACCCGGCCCGCAACCCAGGCATATGCCCCTACTGGGAATCGAACTGGGACCGCCTGGTTCCCAGCCCACGCTCAATCCACTGAGCTACACCAGCCGGGCACTAAATGGCATTTTTGTAAACACTTGGCAGGCATTAACTTAATCCTCACACTAATCCTATGTAGGGTATTATTATCCTTATCTCACAGCGAGGGAAACAGGCACAGAGAGGTCAAATGATTTGTTGAAGGACACATATCTTCTGAGCATGGGGGCAGGATTTGAATCCAGGCAGTTTCATTCCAAAGCCTAGCCACCCTATGGTTCTGATAGAATGAAAGGAAACCAATCATTGTTCAGAACTCCTGAGTGAAGACATCCTTTTGGTAGTTGCTGCTCCGGTAGATTTCTGGCCTCCGGAATGTCATGCAGCTTGAGATGTTGGTAGTTCACACTGGACTAATAGAATACTGTTGTTATCTTGTACCGGACGGGAGCCTGTGTCTGAGTTTGCTTACCCAATTTCCTTCTAGCTCAGCCACCACTCTGATTCTGTTGCAAAGCCAAAAAAAAAAAAAAAAAAAAAAAAAAAAAAAAAAGCAGTCCCTCTAAGACAATAGCAATAAGAAGAGCAACCCTTGTCACATTACAGTTCTGCTTGTTGCAAGCCAGAGCTGCCTCGTATCATAAATCTAAAACCTAGGGAAAACTTTGGAGAATGTTAGGAAAACAACACAATTGACCCTTGAACAATATGGGCATTAGGGATGCTGACCCCCGCACAGTGGAAAATCTACATATAATATTTGACTCCCCCAAAACTTAAGTTGGCCCTCAGTACCCACGGGCGATTGGTTCAGGACCCCTAAGGATACCCAAATCTGCAGATTCTCAAGTCCTCTATATAAAATGGCATAGACTGACGCATTCATTCTGTTGGCCCTTTACGTCCTCTTACTCCCAAATGCGGATCAAAAACAGCACAGCATTTAGAAAAATGCAATAGAAAAAGCATTTGTATATAAGTGAATCTGCTCAGTTCAAACCTGTGTTATTCAGGGGTCACCTGTAGTTCATGAGGCTCAAATAAATTTCATAATGATTCTCTGACTCAAGTGGACTTTTCCTTAGGAGCAGAAGAATATCTGGCCTAAGGTTGAACCACTGGACACTCAGGAGACTCATCTTAGAACAACAAAACTAGTGTGTCTTTGCTAAGTGCAAGAAATCTGACGGCTAAGGCATTTTTCTAAGGAGTGGATGAGCAAACATCCAAAACATCTAGAGGTTTATCATTTTCCTTCTTGTAGCTGTTGGCTTTAGTTTTTGATCATTAGAATTATACCAAGACCTGGAGTAGGGAAAATAAAAGAAGCTGAAACTAAAGCCTCGTAATTTTAATATGTCAGAAACTTTGATATAAATTTGAAGAATTAGAAATTGTTATCTAAAAGAAGATGAAGTATGTATGTTTTATGTGTGTGCATGTATATAACTTCATTTAACTATTGTCCTATAATTCCTATTCCTATTGATTAGTAATAAGAAGTAGACTGATTCTATACATTTATGAAATACATATATAATTTGTAGATTTTATTTCTTTTCCAAAGATCTAAACTCTCCACTGATGTGTATTGAAAAGAAGTTCTCTTTCTCTTATTTGTAAAATGGTTTATATATTCATTCTCTATATATGTATACATTTTAATTGATACTTTCTATATGTGTATATTATATATAATACACTATTTTTCCACAAATAAATATGGTAGACTCACTCTAATGAATGAAAACATATGACTTAAACAGAAATAAATGGGGCAAATAAAAGAGTCTTTCTTAGGAACATGGAATAACCATGCTAAAATGCTTAAAATTATTTGGGGAATAGAGAAAAATATAAATAAATGTCTTTACATTTTACAGGAAGGGCTTGCCCGAGTTTCGATCTGAATGGAGCAGGAAGAGGGACTTGGGGTCTACCTGCGGTCTCTGCACTGGCACAGCCCATCCCCTCTTTGAAGTTCATCTTCAGTCCAGCTGTAGTGACTGCAGGGGCTCAGGGAATTCACTGAGAAGGAAAATCACACCAGTGCACTTTCTGAGGAGGATTCACACACATGGGCACACACAGGTGTATGGACTCACACCCTAGGACCTGGAGAGGTTCACCCTTCCACAGCCCAGGGGCCCCCAGGGCTCTTCCAGGCACCAGAGACCCTGAGAAACCAGTTTGGGTTAGAACTACCTCATAAGTCTTTTTCTAAGACATGATTGCCCAGTGTTTGGCTTAAAGAGCTCAAATGCCAGAAGGTCAAAGGACTCAACTTGGAGAACAGTGGTCTCTTGTCTGTCTAATGTGTCTGCTGGGCTTTCTCCCCTCAATGTCCTGAAAAGAGGTGGAGCAAAGGAGGAACGGGGGAAAGGAGGAAAGGAGGCAGGAGGCCTCTATGATGATGGTGATTCTATTGCGTGCAATGAGGGGTGGAAGACTGAACGTGTATAACCCCTTTCCTACTTCTCTCTATAAATAATGATGATGATGATGATGATGATGATATTTATTGGTTCCTTGCACTGTGCTGGTATTGTGCTAAGCTTTCCATTTATTATCATAACTTACTTTCATTCTTTCAATAATCCCCAGGAGTCTGTGCTGTTATTATCACTTTCCTAGCTTTTTAGGAAAGTAAACTGAGGCTAGAGGAAAGGAATAATTCGCCTAAGGTCACACAGATAGTAGGGGGTTATGGTAGATAATATAATGCTTCTCCCCAAAGATGTCTACATCCTCATCCCTGGAACCTGTGAATATGTGTATATCACATGGCAAAGGGGGTTTAGGTTGCAGATGGAATTAAGCTTACTAGTCATCAGACCTTGAGTTTGGGGAGACTCTCCTGGATTATCTGATGGGTCCCATGTAATCACAGGCCCTCATAAATGAAAGAAGGAGGCAGGAGAGTTGGAGACTCAGAGTGATGCAGTGTGAGAAACACCTCACTGGCCACTGCTGGCTTTGAATATGGAAGAGACACATAAGCCAAGAAATGTTGGCAGCCTCTAGAAGCTAGAAAAGGGGGGGGGGGGAAGATTCTTCTCTAGAGCCTCCAGAAAAAACATAGCCCTGATAATACCTTGACGTTAGCCCCGTGAGACCCGTTTTGTATTTTTTACCTCCAAAACTGCTAGATAATGATTTGTGTTGCTTTAAGCCATTGCATTTGCAATAATTTGTTGCAGCAACAATAGGAAACTGATGTGATAAAGCTTGGGTCCCAAGTTTGGCTCTGGAGCCGAAGCCCTTAACCCCAGCCCTATAGTGCAGAATGGTACTGAGTCACAGGAACAGAGTAGCATAGGCCTTGGAGGAAGAGAACAGGCCACTCTGATTAGCAGCTTCACCAGAAAGGGTCTGGGCCTAAAAAGCCTAGGGAAGCACCAAACAGACTACAAACACACCAGGAATGGCAGACTTTCTGTCCCCATCAAATAAAGGGGTGATGTAGGGGCAGGGTGAGCAAGTTCCCCAGGCAACGAACCCTTGGAACAGGGACATTTCCTCATTCACCACATTTATTCTTCAATGTCAAACATGTGCTCTGAGTCAGGTACTGTGTCTGGTGCAGAGGGTACCAAAGCGAGTAAGTTTTGACTAGTCCTTCAGGGAACGTCCTAGCGGGGACACAGTCAAATAAACCAAGTGGGGTGGTGGGAAGTAGATCTAGTATATGGGAAAGCATAGCACAGGCATGTGGCCAGTCTCAGGGGTTCAGGGATGGCTCGCTGGGGAAGGTAATCATTGAGCTAAATCTTAGAAGATGAGTTTGAGGGTTGTCGGGGTGCTGAGGGTTGGAGAGAGGGCAGTGGAAAGTACTGGAGGCATATGAAAATGTGGCTTACCCCAAATCTGCACACGGATTCAATATGGCTAAAGGAGAGAGAGCGGGCAACAATGGGACAGGAGAGTAGGTGAGGACAGGAAAGTGAGGGGCTTAGATGTGAAGCTCAGGAATTTGGACCATCCTAGGAGAAATGTAGAGCCACGGAAGGGCTTTATACCTGCAAGTGCTACAGTCAAACTTGCTGCAGTTGGGCCTCTGGTGACTGGTGGAGGACCAATAAAGGGACCAGTGGTGGGGCGGGGACTAGGCAACCATCTGGAAGAGCCACTAGGAAGTTGTTGCAACACTTCAGGACATCCTCCTTGTTTCCCCAACAGGCAGCTGCAAAAATAACCTCACTGAGGTGTGTGAAGGAGCCTCACAGATATTGACCCAGAATCTCTGCACTTAAATGAACCTAAGGAAGTGTAAATAATAAGACTCTTTAAAAGCCTGGAATTCTTAATATTTTCCAGAGTTGGCTTCCCATCCTCGCCCTAATGCACATAATAGCGCCTCCCCTGGGCCTGGCCTGAACTCGTTCCCCTCTGTTCCCTTGGGGAACCCTGCTGCGTAGGGTTCTAGTCCCAGGTTCACCCCACAATTTCAAATGGAGTGAATTCTCATGTTGCTTTTTCAATCCCTGACCTGAAATGAAGTCTACCCCTGTTGTCAAACCTCAGAACGTCAGTCTCTGGTAGTCAGCGTACACTTCCTTCTTCCTGTGTGAGGTTCCCTACGCTTTTGCTTTACCTTTTGTGCTAGTGCCCGTCCTTCGCAGCCATGCTTACTTTTATTAGCGGTAGCTTCTCCAGAACAGGTCCTCTTTCTTTTGCCTCTACTTCTGTATTCTTTTCTGTGATTACTAAGCTTTTACCAATGTGGTCTATCCACTTGTTCATAATGATCTTTCAGCCCATCCCAGTGCAATATTCCCATTCATAAAGCTACTCTGCATCAAAATTATTCACTACGTGTGCAAGAAGTAGGAACTTTCAGGTCCACGTGTACGGGGTCTGGCAGAAGTCACACCTGTTCGAGTATGGTTTGTAGGGTAATAAATAATATGGTATAAGAATTTATAGTTTTAATTTGAACATTTCACTTAAAATGTCATATGGTGTGCTTGAGTGTGATATGTTACAGAATTACATGCTTGTGATTTTGTAATATTAAAAAAGGTGTTGTTTGTGCCTTACCCCATATTTGGACATATCTTTGGGCCACAAAACAAAGGGAGGAAAAAAGACTGGAACATGCATCAGAGAGCCAGGCTTGTTCCTGGGCCCGTCTTTGCCGAAATTATCCATCGTCGCTAGCAGGGATCTTTCTTTAGAGATCTGAGAAGCATATGCAACGTGTCCCTACACAACTCATTTGCTTTATATTTTCTATCACGGGCAAGGCGATATTTGTGTCAGTCAGAAGAGACTCTATCATGCTGCAGTCATAAACACCCCACCCCCACATTTCAGTGGCTTAAACCATAGGTTTATTTCGTGCTCAGTCTACATCCTCACAGCGTGTTTTAAGGGTGGCAGCTCATGTTAGTTACTCAGGGACCCTGGCCGACAGCAGTCACCTTCTCAAACACTGGTGGTCACCATGCCAAAAGGGAAAAAGGAGACTCTGGAGGGCCTCTGCTTAGAGATGACACATGTTTCTTCTCAAAAACACAGTGATCAGAAATCATTACACTGCTCCATTCAACGGCAAGCATCGTAGTCTAGGTCTTAGAGAATGAGGAGCAATTCTCCTGCAGCCAAGGTGGGGAGCCAGGAATATTTAAGAACAGCATTAAGGACCACTGCTGTGTTCACTAGGCATTTAGCATCGGACACTGTTAAGCCAAACACAAAACAATTCAGAAAGACTGCTCTCACTTTTTTAGACTTTTTGCCACCCACCGGTGGTCTTAAATCTCCAATAATAGATTGCAGTACTGTCCCAATGTTCCACAATGATTTTCTGTTTGGATATCATGCACTTTTGACTTTCTAACCAAGTATATTTTCTTTTTGCTTTTGCCACCAAGAAGCTGAGATCCAAAACTGCTCTCCATCCACCCCAGATTGTTTTCTTACCCTCTGCAAACAATCGTACTAGGAAAAGTCAGCCTGACAGAATCGATTTTAATACAAGGACCAAAATATGATTTTAGATGACAGGGAGTTGAGAACAAGACAAATGACTATGAAAATAAGTCCATTCAATCTTAGTTTTATAACAAATGCAAGTGACAATTGCAGCCATGTGCCAATCCTCAGAATGAAGAATTAATTATGTTGACTTTTTTGGTCTTAATTTTTTTGCACAATTTTAAGATAGTTTAGTGTTTATTCTTTTTTATTCTGCCACTTTTTAAAGATATTCAAACCAGCTATACAATTGATTTGCATTTCATTTTACATCCTGCCTCTTTTGAAAGATAGGTAAGTTAACTATGCAGCTGATTTGCATTGTATTTGCTTGTTGTATTGGTTATTTGCAACCTGACATTCAAGTGAACTGATGAAGACTTTGGTGCAGGAGCTGTTTGAGTGAGGCCTTACTTAATGCTGATCGCTTCACTAGTGGGTGTTTTTGAATTATGTAGATTACACCTCCCTATTTTATCTCGTTACTGTGGAAACCTGGATAATAAATACCCAGATCATAAAAGTCCCCATGTGTGGAATGCATTTTTTTTTAAAGATTTTACCTATTTATTTTTAGACAGAAGGGAAGGGAGGGTGAAAGAGAGGAAAAGAAACATCAATGTGTGGCCACCCCTCACATGGCCCCCACTGGGGACCTGGCCCAACACGCAGGCATGTGCCCTGACTGGGAATCGAACTGGCGACCCTTTGGTTCACAGCCTGCGCTCAATCCACTCAGCTATACCAGCCAGGTCTGGAATGCATTTCTTGTAGTTAATCTTATCCTTTGTTTTTATTTTATTACTTTTTTCCTTTTGTTCAGATTCCTTCAACTCTTCTTTTATTCTTGTGTATTTACAAGGAGCTGCCTCAAATCTTTTGTAAAATGAAACAGGATATATATATGTATATACGTATATATATGTATGTATATGTACATATACACATATACACCTATATGTATATAGAGATATATATGTATATATCTATAATGAAGCTGTCTAGATATATATGTATAATGTATATTTATAGAGCTATATCTATATATCTATAATGATATTTTCTGGCATGTCTGGAAAGTATCCAGCCATGTGCTATGAAAAAGAGACATTTATTGAATAAGATACAAGAGACATTGTACATAGGACAGTGATTCCTCAGTCCCCTGCAGAGTAGGCACCTTGGGACCTCACACAGTTCTCCCAGTCGCCATCAGCTGCCCTGTTGTATTTTCCTGAATCTCATCAATGGTCTGAAATCTCTTCTCTTTCAGTCGTGATTTCAGTTTGGGGATAAAGCCAGAAGTTGCAGGGCACCATCTGGGATATAGGGAGGCTGAGTTACCTGGGTGATTTGATGTTTCACCAAAAATCTCTGCGTGAGACGTGATGCCTGAGCAGGCACATTGTCATGATGAAGCTGCCAATCACTAGTAAGCCATAGCTGCGGCTGTTTTCGGCCATTTTCATCATATTGCATCTCTCATCCAATGAATAACATTGGAGTACTGCTCCTTATTGATTGTTTTACCTGGAGTGGTATATTCATGATGGACAACACCTTCCCAATCAAAAAACATGTTAACACAGTCTTGATCTTGCTGTGACTTTGCTGCACCTTCTTCAAAGAGTTTGTGCCACACTTGTATTTGTGCCGCACTCACTGCACTGTCCCCTTAAGCCTTCTGAATCATCCGAATAGTTTCCACAGAGGAATGTTCAAGCTTAATAAAAAATTTGATGCAGATTCCTTGCTCTACTCACTCAGTCATTTTATGTGTGATGGCTACACAGTACACATACTTTCTCAATGGCATCTACCGCCCCCACTGACTAGTAAGTACTGTGAAGTCATCATTGTTCAGGCATTTAAATTCCAGTCCACTCTTTTTGGCTGCCAGGTTACACTGATGTCATGCAAACTGTTCTTGTTGTATAACAATGGCTGGACTTTTTCCGGACAGACTGTGTGTGTGCGCGCGCGCGCGTGTGTGTCTACACATATACATATATATGCATACACATATATACACTCATAAAATGGAAATGAATACATACTACTCAACTTTTTAATTACCCTGAACTTGTTTTTTTTTTTAATCAGTCATCTTGGGGAAGCTGGGGTCTGTGAGTGTTTCTTCTGGCAGTGAGGATGTTGAGTGGCTGAGGTGGCTGCAATGAAGCTTGACTTTTATCCGACATGTGGGATTGGTTCCTTCCGCCCAGTGTGCAGTAAATCCATAGCTGTGGGCATGTCTCTGTTTTCTGGGGCTGCAGCTCATTTGGATGGTCCATGGAATGTCACCGGGTAACTTCCTGCCCTGGGACCACTCTCTGAAATAAAAACCTCCCTCCAAAGGAGAGACTGTCTCCTATTTCACTTGTAAATCAAGTTAACTCCTGTTTTGACTTTAAGAAAATGACCTCTCGTCTCTTCCCAATAAATTTTTTCCCTTGGTCTCTGCAGTAGTTAACGCATGTATTCTTGTGATAGAAACAGTCAGAAAAGTTTTAAACTCATTCAATAAAACCTCAAAACCCCACAATTCATGAAACACACCTTTATGGAGCCTATGGTATGTGTAAGGAAACCTCTGTGTATTAGTTCATATAATCCTCATGCCAGCTCTTTGTGGTTAGCTGTCTTGTTCTTGGCCCAGATTTAGGCAAAAGAAACGGGTGTTCACAGAGGAAGCGTATTTTGCCCAGGATCGCCAGGTATTGGCAGTGAGATCCGTACACATGCTGGTCCGACTCCAGAGCTCCCAGGTTTCATGCCTGTGCTTTCTATCCAGGCTATCAATCTTGGAAATAAAATAATATATCTCCTACTTAGAAAATAATGAAAGAAATTGGTTATATCATTTTTATAGTCACTGTCACATATGTATTCCAATTTTTAAAAAAAACTAAGACATTTTCCATGCTGGTTATTTTAAGTGTGAGAAACACACATGTCCATCTCTAAGGCACTGATTCATCAGAATGCACAGCAAACAATATCACCTGTATTTTAACAATAAGAATCAGGGGCCCTGAGGATAAGGGCCTGAATCAGAATTAGAGCACAAAGTTCCTGACTCCTAGCCCAGTGCTCTTTCATCTACTATAATACACATCATTTTCTGACCGAAAAAAGAAATTTTCAACCTTGGTTGGTGTGGCTCAGTGGTTGAGTGCTGGCCTGAGAATCAAGGGGTCACCGGTTCAATTCTCAGTCAGGGCACATGCCTGGGTTGCAGGCCAGGTCCCCAGTAGGGGCTGTGAGAGGCAACCACAAATTGTGTTTCCCTCCTTCTCTTTCTCCCTCCCTTCCCCTCTCTAAAAAAAAAATAAAATCTTTTTCCGATAGACAAGGACAATAGGGGGGCTATTGAATGCGGGAGAGGCGGGTAGGCAGGGCAGGGGAGAGCAACAGGGGAAAATGGGGACAACTGTAATCGAACAATAATAAATTTTAAAAAATCTTTAAAAAAAACACTTGCATTTAATTTAAAAAAAAAAGAAATTTTCAACAGTGGACACCCAGTTAGATGAAAAGTGGGGGGCACGTGGAGAATGGGGGCATTGCTTCTGTATCCTCATATCACTCTGTGCAACATGTGAGAAGGTTTCATTTAAAGTCCAGTAGTTAGTCCTGGGTTCCAAAAATGCTTATTAATTTCACAGGACCTGAGAGATAGATATAGTTCCTGGAAGGGATTTTTATTTATTCTATTCTATTTTGTTGTCCCCACTTTACATACAGTTTAAAACAAGAATGCCCAGGTTGTGAGTAATGATAACCCCTAGTGAATACAAAATAAAAAGCAACACTCTAAAACTTTGTTTGAAAGATTCTTAATATATTCCTTTATCTACCTTTCATCTTTCAGTATTCTGCTTCTTGTTTTAATATGGATTTTGCACTTATGGAGAACATATTTCTCCTTAAATCACCACCTGCACAGAGCAGCACTCAAGTTGCACATTACGGGGCATTGACTGTGGTTATTGAATTACCCTCCCTCTCCGTACTCCTACCTTGTCATCATTCAGGAATGAAAGTAGTCAGCAGAGGGGAAAATCATTCATGAGTTTACATGTTATAATGCAAGTGAAATTCAGTGTGGTGGGCTTCCAAGGAATGAGTTCAATTTTACTCAGAACTCCAGACAAGCCTGGCCCATGTGGCTCAGGTGGTTGGAGCATCATCCCATAAACTGAGAGGTCACAGGTTCAATTCCTGGTCAGGGCACATGCCTGGGTTACACGTTTGGTCCCCAGTCAGGGGTGTATGGGAGGCAACTGATGGATGTTTTTCTTGCACCGATGTTTCCTCCTCCACCCCATCTCTTCTTTCCTTCCTGTCTCAAGAAAAAAAGAAAAGCCCCTCCAGACAGAAGTGCACATCAATGGGAGTCACCACACGCTCCGTGTTAGGTGGCAAGGCCCTCCCCTGACTCGGTGGCAGGGCAGGCCAACTCTTCTGCTCATGCGTAAGCTGTGAACTCTGTTGAACTGAGGGCACATAGAATACCTTCAGAATCCTTAAAAAGTGTTGGGTGTCAGGTTCGTTGGGTATTAAAAGGTTTAGGCAGATAAGTGAAGAAGTGCTAATTTGGGAACTGAGTTCCGGAGGATTCTCTGAGGCAGCTGGAGGGTGTGGGCTCTTGAATTCCAGACCCAGGTCTGTTTCACTGATTTTGCAACCTTGAGCAAGTCACTGGCCTCCTCTGAACCTTGGGGTATGCATTCATATAAAAAGGAGATTATAATATCTGACAGCACCTTTGTGACTTTTAAGAAGATGCAGTAAAGTTATTGGGGCACAGAAGACACTCGACAGCTGGTAGCGAGGATGATGAGGAGGTGAAAGAGAAAGGCAAATGATAACCCAAGGAAACAGCAGGTACAAGGGGCTGAGACCGGCGAACACCTGGCATACTCACATACAGGGAGCACTTGGGTTTCTACTCTGAATATGAGAGGGTCATGCAGAGGGTGTGACCTGATCTAATCAAAGTTGTGACATGGTCACTAGGTTGCTGCCAATTACATGCTTATGGTCATGGTAATGCTGCAGCACATGGCATAAGATGAAGAATGGGACTGGGGAGGCAGAAAGCCCAGGCATTTAGGTTTGGAGGGCATGGACCCTGGAGAAGCAGAACATGGGACCAGTCCCCGAATGGTAGCTTCACTCCTCTAGATTCCCTGCTCTAGATTCCCTGCTCTAGAAGGATTAAGAAAGAGGAAAGGAGGATGGGCCTGGCTTCCTGCCGCTCTGCACACCACGTCCAACTGCTGACACGAACATGCGTGTGCGTGTGCACACACACACCCCTATGCTCCTATACTTATTTTGAATTTATTTCTATTATAGCATATATCACCCAGTACTGTATTTATTTCTTGAAAGTCAGCTTCCCCAGATTTGTTCAACAGATGTGTATTAATCATCTATTATGTGCAGACACTACGTTAAGTGCTAAATTCATAGCAATGTAAATGACTATAAATGATTCAAAAGCCAACCCCTCACATGGTCACCAAAGCAAAACTCAATATAATCCTGTAGCTGTGGATACGTTTAGGATCTGGGAAAGGAAAAAGCATGCCAATTTTCCAGGTGTATATTCACCTAGTTTGTTGTCTTAGGGATTTCCCACCAGCTGCCCAGCTGGACCTGGTATATTATCTGAAGTCATTTAACCTATTGACAATCACATTCTTGGAATAAGTAAATTCTATGCAGGTGAAATTGGACAAACAATGCCAGTGACCTCTTTAGCTGCTGAAGTATTGGTCCCAAGGTTTAAAATAATAAGCTGCATTTTTCACTGAGTCTTGTTGACAGACAGTATCAGCAGGGCTTGGGGTTAGAAGAAGTATAATCCCCTTTGATGAATAGTTTGAAAAAACAATTGTTAAAACTTTTGTAAATATTTTCAAAGTCATTCTAATGATTTTAGATAGATGGTGTGAATCATTGACATCCACTAAAGAGGTATGCATTTAGCTAGCCTTGGTATATTGAAATTGATTTTGTTACCAGTACATCAGCAAAAGCACCTCAACATCTCAATTTATCAGTGGTGATAATAAATGGAAACAACTACAAGCTTCAACTTTCTTGGCCACCAAGTTTGTTACCTGAGTGGCCAACAAAGAATTACCCACTGACACCGATACTATCAAACAGAAAGGCAGTGACAGGCCAGCGGCAGCAAGGGGGTGGAGGGGAACATGGGGTCCTTAGAACCCACAAACGGACACAGCAGCCTGTAATCTGGTGAGCCAAACCGAGTGACCAGGGGTCTACATTTCAGGACCAACCGGCTCAACTCAGGTGCTGATGGGACTCTCCCTTTTGAAGTCCAGCCCCTGGGAAAATCCTAGCACAGAGCGAACTTCCCAAGCCTCTTGCGATTCCCTAAAAATTATTTACATGGATAAACTTAAGCACCTGAAGAACAGAACAAATGCAGTCTTACTTTTATCAGTGTGAGGTGTCTGACCTGCCTCAGTGAATGTGCATGTTTTTTAATACAAAGATGTGGAATGTATTAAAAGTGTACTAGAATGTCAACTCCAGGAAAGGAGAGAATACAGTTTCCCTCACTGACATTTCCCCAGTTCTAAAACAATGCCTGACACAGGGTAGATGCTCAAAAATATTTGTGGATGAATGAAAGGATGAGTGGGTTCACTAGGCTTCTGACCTCAGTGGGTTTAAAATCTAGAAGTGAGGCCAGGGCATGACCAGAAAATATCCACAACAGGCACTAGACTTACCAGGATGATCACTCTGTAAGCTATATAAATGTCTAATCACTACGGTGTGCAGCGGAAACTAATACAGTACTGTATGTCGGTTGTAACTGAAAAATAAGAAATTTAATTTAACTTTTAAAAGACTCACGAGAAAGGTAATGATTGTAGCTTGTCTCAAGACAGGTAAGAACTCATTTAGAGGAGAAAGAAAGAGACAGTCTGTGTTGATAAAGAGAAGTTTCACGATGAAGGATGGATATTTGGGGGGGAGGAGAAAGAGGAAAAAAGAAATGGAAAATATAGGATAGAGGCTTATGCTAAAGATCAGATCAGTGTTAGAGAAAACATCTGAAAGTTACCTCAGATAATAATTAAAACCTGAAGACAGCATGAATCACTGAGAGAGCATGGAGAGACTTGAGAATTAAAATATATGAGGTCTGTCCGGAAGGCATCCAGCCACATAATATGAAAAGTAGAGACATTTATTGAAGAAGACACAAGATACAAGAAACATTGTACACAGGACAACAACGCCTCAGTCCCCTTCACAGTAGGCACCTTGGGACCTCACACAGTTCTCCCAATGGCCATCAGCTGCCCTGTTGTATTTTCCTGAATCCCATCCATGGTCTGAAACCTTTTCCCTTTCAAAGGTGATTTTAGTTCTGGGAAAAGCCAGAAGTTGCAGGGTGCCAAATCTGGGCTGTAGGGGAGGTGAGTCATCTGAGTGATTTGACGTTTCACCAAAAAAACTGCACAAGATGCGATGCATGTGTGCATACCATGATGAAGCTGCCAATCACCAGCTGCCAGAGCTGTGGCCTTCTGAATCATCCAAATAGTTTCTGTGGAGGAATGTTCAAGCTTAACGCAAAATTTGATGCAGATTCATCGCTCTACTCACTCAGTCATTTTGAATGTGACAGCCACACAGTACACATGCTCACTCAATGGCGCCTACTGCCCAAACTGACTAGTACAGTGAAGGCGTCATTGTTCACGCATGTGCATTCCAGTCCACTGTCCTTGGCTGCCAGGTTACATCAATGCTGTTCTCGTTATATTAACAATGGCTGGACTTCTTCCGGACAGGCCTCATGTAGTAGGTATCCAGTGTTTGATAAATAGCACTTCAAAAATCACCCCAGCCCCAATTTTTTCAATTTTATAAATAATTATATTGATAACACTTTAAAAGTAAGTATTTTAAAACTAAAAAGTTCTGCATAAAGTGAAGAGATTATGAGAAACTCTGTACATACAAAGGATTATACAGACGGTTTATGACAACAGTGAACAACAATAAAACCCTTTATGACGTTCTCCCTTACAATGTTTGCTTTCACATTACATCAGTCATGAGGACATAATATAGATATACAAATGAACTTTCTTGACTTCCTTTTGTATGTAAGAAATTGATTGTTTTCTAGGTCTCACTTCTTTCTCCTTTTATAGAAAATGTTGGCAAATGGTACAGAGGGGATTCAATTCCACAAACTGCACGTGAGCAGGACCTTCTCTGTGGTGTTTGTCGTCATACCCCACCTTTTAGCTCCATTACTGGCACAGAGGAAATGTTCAATAAATATTGGTTGAATGAATAAACCAATATTTTCTGAGGAGGTCCTTTGTGCAAAGCTCTGGGGAGGCATTCTGGCATAAGTCAACAGGGAGTCATGGTTTCTGTCTTCAAAGAATTCACAGCACAAGCTGGGGATGGGGCGGGACCGTGGGCAGGGAACAGGCGTGAGTGGCTCTCCTGAAAGACAGGGTGCAGCCCTGCTGGTGTGGCTCGGTTGTTTGAAGTGTTGTCCCGTAATGGAAAGGCTGCAGGTTTTATTCCCAGTCAGGGCACACACTTAGGTCACAGGTTCGATTCCCATTCCCAGCTTGTACCAGAGGCAACCAGTTGATGTTTTCCTCGATGTTTCTCTCTCTCCCTTCTTTTCTGTCAAAAAGCAATGAACAGATGTTTTTGGGTAAGGATTAAAAAAAAAAAAGACAGGTTGTGGTAGCCACAGGCAGTGTGTTAAAGTAGTATGAAAATAATAAATTATTTACCTGTCATTTCCCAGTTTATGTATTATTTTGTTCATTAGATTCTCTGAAAATGTGGGAAAGCGGAGTTGCTTCTTAAAGGCCAGACGGGGTGAGGGGGCGGGGCGGCTACTAATGAGAGGCCTGGAAAAGCTTAGAGGAACAGGGATTTGAATTTGACCTCAAAGGATGAATAGTAATTAGATTGACTACTACAATATGCCAGATACTGTTTAAACATTTTACTTGCATGAACTCACGTAATCCTCCCAACAATCTCTGTAGTAAGTACTATCATCTTACAGAAGAGTTAACTGAGGCACAATAAAGTTCAACAACCTGCTCAAAGTCACGAGCTAGTAAGCGACAGAGCCATACAGTCTGGTTCCAAGTTTTCGTAGGTGGCTTAAGGGTGTTGCAGGTGGTAGGGAGCAATGCAGGTAGAAGGCAAAGCCGAGCAGCCTTGAGGTTAGAGTGTGCCCCGTGTGTGTGAACAAGTCAATTTACGGAAGGTTGGCAGGGAAGTCTAGTAGGATGAAAAGGATGAAAAGGCAGGAGAAAATGACCACCAATAGAGGATGGATAAATACACCAGACTATATTCATACCAAGATGTTACAGTAGAATATTTTATGAATGGAAATATCTTTATGAAACATGATTAATGAAAACAATAACTACCACTTTTAAACCTCGCTATCGGCCAGGAGTTGTGTACTCATTCATAGACTGGCCCCAATATCCTCATTGCTGCTCTATGAGGTGGGAGTGATTTCTGTGAATCGGTCTGCAACTTAGAGAGAGAGTGAGTGAGTTCCTCTTCCATAGGTTATCGGTTTGTTTCCCCAAGCTCTTAACCACCTCACTTTAATGCCTCTCTGTTAAATGCCAAAGAACGGTTGAGGAGGTATGTATAGTGTGGTATCATTTTTGTAAAAAGAAAAAAATGTATATATGTAAGTTGAAAGTGAAACTATAGACAGTGGTCACTTTGGAGAGTAACATGAAAGAGCAGGAGCAAGGCTCACTTGTTCCCTTTCCCTTACATACTTCCTGAATTACTTTCATTCTTTATAATAAATTAATGACTATATAATGATTTATTAACAGATTAAAAGTAGTATTGGAAGAATTAATTATTGAGTTTAGCATGTATTATTTTAATAATTAAAAGCTACCAAGGGCCAAATGTACAAATTCATTATAGGAATTTGATCCATTTTATATATATTAAGATCTACTGAAAGTTTTTGAACATGTGGGAAATTCCAGAGAGTAATTGTTGAGCAAAGAGAAAATATGGGTCAGGTTTTATGTACTTTTTTTTTTTTCACCTTTTATTCCCTTTCATCATCACTGCCATCCCACAAGCAGCCACTGGCGTGTGACACTGGACTGAGCATCCTCTGTGGATAGGCTGGGTGGGGAAACCGGAGCCAGACCCTGCGTGCTGGAAGTGGGCCCTGGTCTCAGTGGGCCTGTTGGGCTCTGCAGCGTCTGGGCAGCGCCCAGGGAAGCTAACTCGTGGCTTGTTCCTCTCTCTGAGCAGATTGAAGAAGGAGGCAAAGCGGACTTGGTGAGCTCCAAACTGCAGGCCGGGGACGAGGTGGTGCACATCAATGAGGTCGAGCTGAGCAGCTCCAGACGAGAGGCTGTTTCCCTGGTAAAGGGATCCTACAAGACCCTCCGGCTGGTGGTGCGCAGGTAGGCTGGGCTGCTGCTCACTGTACTTCCTATGCCTCTCCCCCAGGGCTGGTAGCTGGCTCTTTAACCCTCACTATGGGGATCATTCTGCCCCTCAATTTTTCTTTTTTCTTGTCCATTTTGTGGCATATGAGAAGGAACTTGGGTAAAGACATTTCAGACACTTCCTCTTTCAAAGCACTGGCTTCCCAGCAGGTATAGGTTTGCTAGAGTCCTTCCTTACCATACTTCTACATTTATGGGCTTGATGAAAAGAGACCCTGATCCCAAGTGTGGTCCAAGCTCTATGAAGCACTGTCTCATTGTGGGGCTAGAGAAAGCAACTGGTTTGGAGCTTTAGGTGGCATTCCATTCAACTCCCCTACACCACAGTGGTCATCAAAACAAGCAAGTTACTTCTTTTGTTTGTTTTATTTCTGTGGTTGTGACAGTGGTGCTTCTTTTGTTGGAAAAGTTTGGGTTGTGATTGGTTTTAATGCCTTAAAGTAGAAAGTTTCCTACTCCTAGAAAACCGATTCCCTCTTGCTCAAGGGAATTCATTATAGAAAAAGGAAGAGAATTAATTTTTTTTATGACCATTGCAAACAAAGTGCTACTTGAGGTGCTTTACCTGTGTCAGCTCATTTAACCTGAATGAGGACCCAGGGAGACAGCCATCACTATCCCCATGGTATTGGAGGCAAGAGGTAATGTGGGTTACTGAAGGGAGAGCTGGCAAGTGGAAGAGTCAGAAAAGAGTCCAGGTGTCCCAGTTCCACCTCACCATGCCACTTGAGTGGCATTCCCTTGACCTACTAAGTCCTAGGTCTGCACATTTCGCTTTTTTTGATATTTCTTCATTAATCAGCTTTTGGCTGCCTTACGTGGCAACTAAATGTTATAATACTTGAGCATGTTCAAGTTGCCTGGAACTTTAGGGGTCATTGGATCAGCCACATCATCTTCAAGCATGAACAGTTAGCTGGTCTTCTCATCATGCCACAGATAGTCTCTTACAGGACCCTTGACTTGCACACATTTATTCCTCAAAGATGACTAAGTGAGCTCTTGTATTCATACCGAGATATTACAGTAGGCGTTACAGGAACAGCAGCTCCTCCCAGCCACAAAGACACAGTGGTGGCTGCGGTCTTACCATGTCCCCAGCTTCCAGTGACTGTCCTCAGTGTGCTGCGCTGCATCTAGTTTCTCTTCAGAGCCATGTAACCAGTTGATTCTCTGGTGGCCAGTGATACAGAATGGCTCAAAGGATAGACGCCAGAACAGATGCTGGAATCAGATCAGGTCCAGGTTCAGATCCCAGGGCTGTCATACTCTAGCTGTGTGACCTTGGGCAAATTACTGTGAAATGTACCCCCAAACTGAAGATTTACTTTCCTCATCTTTAAATGGGGATTAAACTACCTATTTTATAAGGTGATTGAAAAGACTGAATGAGATACCCATGATAACCACAGATGCTACCGGTATTATTTACACATCATTATTAGCCAACTTCAGGCGTATGCCCGTTCCTTGTGGCTCAAGGTTGAGTAAAGCAAGCAGTCATCCCATAATGACAGCTGACCCATGAGGCCCATTCCATGGGTCCGGAAGAGTGTTGAAGGTTTGGAACTCATTTGGGCATTGGAACCCAAAGCCCAACTGGCATTTATCTGTTGAGGTTGGACAGAGGGATCGACACTCCTGATGTGTTTTGATGGGACTTTGGTGACAGATGAACCTCTGAAGAGGGCCACCCTGTTTCCTGCTGTGAAAAGCAGTCATGCTGTCTTCTGGTCACGCCTCCTAGTGGGTGGTGACCTGAGACTCCGTAGTACTTCTTTTAGCAGAACAGGAGATGGTCCTGGGTTGAAGTCTGGCCTTGTTTTTTACAAATCGTGTGATCTTGGGCCTCCCTAGGCCTCAATTTCCTAATTTATGATACTTTCTGCCTCAAAGCACATTACGAGAATTTAATGAATGAAATATAAGTAGATAGCAGATGTGCAGTGTGTGATCATTACTATTTACTCTGGACTGGGTTAGAAAGGCACGCGGTAAGATGGAGGGGTATTGCCATATCACTGAACATGCTGGCTCCGTGATTATCAAGAAGCACCTCCTCCCCTTGCCCTGTTCATTCCCTTGGTGAATTAACACCATGAGGGGGCTGGTCCCCAGCCTAAAAGATACAGAACTTGTCATGACAGTGCCCAGGATCTCATGGAATTTAGGAATGTTAATTCACCTTTTCCAAACTCACAGAAAATTGAAGGATATACACCAGAATATCAATGCATTAACTCATTTTGGAAAAAGACAACTCTAAGTGGAATAAGTATCAGTCTACTTTACCTCCCTGGAAAGCTAACTAGGAAGTCTGACCATCCCTGGGCAGTGATCGCAGACTCAGCGTGAAGAGAGGGGGTCTGGGGTGCCAGTGTGCTGGCATCTGTTCTGCTGGCCAGATGGCCTGTCTCCCCATTAGGGACACCTCGGCCAGGCAGCCCAGACGCTTGCACTGGGGAGTCAAGGCCCTTTCCCCTCTGGACTGCTGGGGATCGGGGATCAGGATCCTGCTGCCAAGTGCTCCTCTCCAGTCTCATTTCTTCTCTGCTCCCCACACCAAATCCCCTTTCTGATTGACACATTCTTTCTTTAGATATGCTAATGTGATCGATAAGGTTATTGAAGAGCCCTTGCACTCTGCTTCTGGGGTGGGAACCATTTTGTGTCTAAGATGCCTTTTGAATATGTCTTATCTCATCTATTATGTGTTGATTTTTATAGTCGAGTGCTCAGAGTTTAGGAGAGGAGGCTGGCTTTACTTCTCACACATACTTAGAGGTGGGGATTAAGAATGTGCCTTGGTGGACGTGGATGGACATTCCTCCCTGACCTCTGAGAGAACTGGGGAGAAGGCCCTTTGCTCTGGGTTAATCTGGCTTTGCATTTAGTGCAGCTGTCGCTCCTCTGAAAATCTTACCTTTATTTATACTTTGGCACATGTCATGCCCTGAGATCTTTATTTCCTTCTAGTTATTTGTGACAGGGTGACTTGTGATATTGCACTTATTCGTTTTCCTTCTTTTCCCAAGTGATCTCTATACTTTAAAGAAAAGATTGAAGTGGCTTCCAGGAAACGTAATTGGAGGTCCTATTCCCCAGAGAAATATCCTTTTCATGAGATGAAAATTACATATCAGCAGCTCCATCTGTACCTGCTTCATTTTCTCTTAAAGTGAGTTTTGGGTCAGCTTCCACAGCCGTCATAAAAATGCCAAGAATGCAGAGCACAGTCCTGGTGTTTATATAAGTTTTGAGGGTGTTTTACCCAGCGACCAAAAACAATCAAAAGTAGAAACACCTTACAAGGCTACAATGACAAGAGAAATGCAAAGTCTCAAGTGAGTTGTGGGTCAAAGACCTTTGGAGATCCGCTGACCCAGAAAGAAGGCAGAGTTTAGCCCTCTGGGAGGAGGCAGGGAAGGGTGGTGCGGGTGCCACCAGAACAATGTGTCGGCTGCTGCTGGGTACACAGAGGAGGCAGGCTGCAGCGAGTGGTGGATAAATGGAGGAGAAATGAGAAAAATAAGAAGTGGGCTGAAGAAAAGACCTTGCAGAGGGAAAACAAACACCTCCCAGCTAAAGGAAAATTGAAGAAGGAAAACCTTCATGGAATGCAAGGACGGTGTAAAGGACGTTTGAGTAAATTAGGAAAACAGACATGCATACCAGTAAGAGCCAATAATCCAAAGCGTCTCTAAATCAACAGAGACTTTATTTGGCAGATGTGTGTAAAATACACGTCTAAGAACCAGGTAGCATTTAAATGCAAACTAATAAAAGAAAGGGTCTTCAGGTTTAATTTAATATTCCTGAAGGTGATACAAGATGCTTTTGGTACAGGTAATACTCACTGCTGTTTGCTGATAACCCAAAATTTAAATTCAAAATATAGGAGGCCACAATTTCCCTTCAGAACAGACTATTGGGATTCGTTGCTGCATGGTCATATAAAATCATGTTTTTACCCAGAGTTGGGACTCAGATTCCCAACTCAGAGTTGGGGATTGAATGGAGTAATCAGAAAGCCATCGCAGCCAATGGATCTGTAATCCCAATGCTGATACCTAGTGCAACTCCCACTTTTCTTGGCAAAGCCAACCTCCCCAACACTCTGTACCAAGGTGCTGTTTTTGCCAAATACTATCCTACTCCTACAACGTGTTTTATGTTTGTGTGTGTTTAATTAATGGTTTGTTGGTTTGTGTGGCAAAGAAAAGTTTTGGGGTGTATTTCACGGTAGTTGTTTTGTACGTGTTTTGGAAGGCTCATGGAAGCCATGTGAAAGTCAGGTTCATTCTTTCTAAGAGAGAGGACTATGAGGTGGTGAAGCAGTTGTAACACTGCCTGGATTTGAACTCTGATGGCGTTAGATACTAGCTCTGTGTCCACGAGCAAGTCGTTTAGTATTTCTGATTCTTGCCTCACAGGATCATGAGGATTAAATGAGAAATATGTATGTACAGTATAGAACATGGTGACTAAAGCATGAACTGTCCTAGAAATAAAATGAATATTTGCTAAGAAAGTTACATCCTTAGAGACGTCTGACCTCTAGAACATTTCGTATGAGTGAGGGTCCCTGTTAATGGGATGACTACAGTGAGGAATTGGTTTTCTGGATGTAGGAGGCAGTGTGCCTGATTCTGAGCCATAAGCAGAGGGTGGGGAAATGGGAGCCCCTTTTCAAAATGGAACCTTCCTCCTACGCCTTCCCATCAAATCCGCAGATTTGACATAGCTTTCCCCTTCCCATTCATTTATGCTATGAGTTTACGTGTTGGGAGGAAACATTTTTTTTTTTGACTGGATATGAGTGTGTGTGTGTTTGTGTGTGTGAGGAGGAGGAACAGATCGCATTTTACCGGCAAAAAAGAGATGGAGGAAAAGAGGGGCTGCATTAGTAAAAAACAATAAGCACCTGCCTGAAATATGTGTCCTCCCAGGCGGTGTGACTGGTCCTGTGCAGTGGGGCCAGAGTGAGAATCCAGGTCTTGTCACTTTCAGCCCATGGCTCTGCCTAGGGGTAAAAAGTGAGAGGATTGTATCCAAAGACGTGTCCTGGTGACTTGGCCAAGGTCACATGCTAGTACCAAAATAAGACTCTTGGTATGTGAGAACATAGAACTTGGGGCCTCTTGGCACCTCAAGCAGTGAATGAATTAATGCTTTCCACTCCCCTGCCTTCTCCATCTAGAATTGTTTGTGATGCTTAAAAAACAAACAGACAAAAGGCAAAAACAGAACAAAAACAAAACCCCCAATAAATTGACTTTTAATTCATCTAGGAAAAACTGTTCAATGAAGAGATGATTCCCAATGACCTTGACCTTCCTGTAGGAGTTCAAAGGCAATACACTTCAATGCTTTGTGCACCAGGCTGAATTGAGATTCTCCATCAACCTGCGGAAAGAAAACTATTTGTTACATTATAGCTGCTTCCTCCCCCATAACAAAAATGGTGATGATATTAAGTTTACCACAACCCTCGGGCCCACGCTCCCTGGAAAAAACCATCCCACATTCCTGAGGGTTGGCAGAATAGTTCCTTTTATAAATGGGTGAGGTGACATTATTGGAATGGAATGGGATGGGTGGCTCACACACTTGCTACCTCTGTGTCAGATTTCTGTGACTTTTGTGTGTGTGCGTGTGTCTCGATTGAGTTATGAGACTGTAACTCACCCAGGATTTGCAAGTCAGTGATCTTGAAAGAAGTATCTGGTAATGAATGGAATGCTTTTTAAGACCCTCTTAAAGAATACAAAATTAACTCAACTGGTAATAAAAAAAAAGGATTGTGTAAATCACTTCTTTTTTCAACCCATGGTTACACTTTATAATAGAAAAGAATTTCTTGAAATATTATCACTATCCCCTCCCTACATTCTTCCCACTATTTCGCCATCTCTCTTTCCCTGGTCCCAGGTGCCTGACTCAATTCCCTTAAAAAGACCTCTAGTCTTAAAGCAACTTAGTCTGATTAACCACATGGTGTCTCCTTTTCACTATTTTAAATCAGTTTAAATAATTTATTGGGAACTTTAAAAAGAAAATTGAACAGAATTCCCTATTTTTAAGGCAACAAAGTTTGAAGAGGGGCTTGAACTTTTCTAGAACAAAACATCTGTTTTTCCTTATCAATTAACAATCTCTAAGCCAGATCATGCCAGCTCCCAGCTGCCAGTTCTCAGATATGAAATGGTGAAGAGCATGTGGAAGAGAAGTCCATATCATTTGGATTCCATCCTCAGCTCTGTTGCATTCTGGCCATTGTGTTATGGGCACAATTCATTCTCTCTGAGGCTAAGTTTCTTCTTAAAACGAAGAACAGTAATAATGTCTTTCCTACTGCATATCTCTAAGGATGAAAGAAGGAAGTGTATGTGAAAATGATTCATTGTAATAAACTATTAAATCATTGGTCCAAATTTACCTGATTGCATTCTCTTATGGTTTGACTGGTTTGTGTGAAGGAGAACATACAGATTATAAAGTTTCTGACTATAACCTTTTTCCTAAGGGGAAATGTAGTTGTTTTTTTTCTTAAAGATTTTATTTATTTATTTTTAGAGGAAAGGGATGGAGAAAGAGAGGGGGGGAAACATCAGTGTGTGATTGCCTCTCACACACAACCCAGGCATGTGCCTGACTGGGAATCAAACCAGCAACCCTTTGCTTCACAGGCCAGCTCTCAATCTACTGAGCCATACCAGCCAGGGCGGGAAATGTAGTTTTAAAAGACAGTACCAACTAGGCCCAAGATCAGAATGGGGATTTTAAAAAGAAGACCATGTTCTTTGGACAACTTAAGCAGAAATTTCTGATTCTGAAACAAGTCAGAGCTCACTGGTAGGAGGCTAAGTGACAGAAAAGGACCCTCGGTCTGCACAAGGAGCTTTCTAGGCAACTGTCTTTCATTTTCAGGGGCACCTTTGTTCCACTAAATGAAAGGATTAAGTTATATAGGTACGTGTGGCACAGGCTGAGCAATTTGAAAATGTGATGTTCTTTAGACAACACAATATATGGCCTTTGGGGAAATTATGTCAAAAGATAACTCTCAAGTGGGCAGGCAGTAGGAGTTGAGGACAAAGAGAAAAGGAGTAATCACAATTTACATATTGGCAATGGGAAAACTGTTCTTGAAGCTCCAGGTATTCACCTCTGTACATAACACATGGGGTCTCCTCCACCTCACCTGCACACAGAAACCAAATGAGAAAGATCCTTGCCCAGTGCCTATGTCAGGACATTTAAAAGGGCCTCGTCCTGTCCTTTGGGGCCTAGTCCTCTGTGGACGGGCAGGAAGTGGGTGTGTCACACACGCATCTTTGCTCTCACGGCAGCCGATATGGCGGTCGTATAACTCTTGTGATTCTGTTGGGAGCTTTCTGTGTCTTGTACGATACCTCCCACCTCACGTGCCTCCCTCACACTTGTGGTGACCCTCTCATCCTCTTGTGGCCCCCACGGTTACTTTATGTGCCCTTATGTTTGCATTTCTTAATTTGAGCCAAGGACTGGCCAGTACTCGGGACGTGAATACAGACCCAAACTGCAGCACAGTTTACACTGCATCTTAGGACCCAGGATCAGACTTCTCCAGAGGGGAAATCGGTATAACTGAGAACTGTGGTAACTTACCCTTTAAACATTTTTTTCCACTTGAGCAAGTGGTTGAGAGGAGGGGAAGGAGGCAGCTGCAGTGGCCTTTGACCCCCAGAAACTTTTCCAAGAGGCCTGGCATCATGGGAATTTGCTCAGTATGCTTTGAGGAGGTATTTCAATCCTGCTGGGACCATACAAGAGCAGTTTTGGGCTTCCCTGGAGTCCTAGGTTTGAATATCACCGTTTAGAAGTATAGTATTTGATTTCCTAACCAGTTGTTCCTTCCCATGGAAAATTCATGTAACACATTATTGGGTTTCCTGAGAGGTATGCAATAAGACTCCCTTGCTGTAATGGGAAAAGGGACATTTTTTGCTGTAGCATATAATGATAACTGCTATTTTTACTCACTGGGTTACATATGCTCACGGGCTATGCACTGAACACTAGCCACATACAAAGGAATGCTGTATTGTTTCCCAGTGAAGGAGGTTTGATGGTAAAAGACCTGGTTTCATTCCTGGGATAACATGATTTTACTGCAGACAAATGTCTTCCCAGTAGGACTCACCCCTCCATGCCCAGCTGTGAAAGAAAGGCATTCAGATATCTGTCTGAGCCTTCAGGGGTTGGGATCTGAGTTCTGAGATCACACAAGAATTATGGTGGAATCCTCTCCCCCAATTCTAAATGTGGGGCATCAGCTAAAACAAGTAAGTTTGGATGATTCTGATTTAGAACTTGAACCAAACATTTATAATTCTGTATCCTTGAATCTAAATGGCTTAAAGCTGCTCCTTCTCAAACTTGGCTACACACTGGAATTACATAGGGAGTTAATAAAAATATAAACAGACCCCTGGGTCCCAGCCCCCCAAATTCTAATGTAATTGGTATAAAGTATACCCTGGTATTGGCTTTCCCAAGTGATTCTAGTGTGTAGTAAAGTGTGAAAACTGCTGGTTTGAGCTGTAAGTTGAAGTGGTAAAGAGGAACAGTGAGTAGGTAGACTAAAAAGTAGAAGAAATGCTCAGAGAGTCGAAGGCGATTTAAGGAAAGTAGCAGGAGAAACAAGAAAGCCAGCGGAGAGGCGGGGAGTACGACAAAGCCGTGTTAAAGTGGGGGACCAAGCGCAGACACAAAGACCCTGGCTGCCGCATTTCCGGCCTGTCTGGGAGCCAGAGAGGGCCCTTGCATTTCTGTGAGTTCTGTTTCTCATTACGGCTATACGGAGTTGTAATTTTTTAGAAAGCTGATTAAGTGAAGTTACTACCAGTAAATGGGAGTAGGCTGGGGAGGGGTTGTGGGTGGGCAGCGTGGCCACCTCTGACTCGAGCTGTTATCGGTTGTTCATGTTTAGCAGTAGGTCTGGGGGCCGTCCAGCCACTCGGAGGGCCTAAAACCACACCCATCATACGACAGTTACCACGTTCATTTTACATGTCATTCGTGGATGGTGCCCCCATGAAACACACCATGAAAGAAAGATAGCTTGCCCTGGCAGGATGGGTGTGGCTCAGTTGATTGAGCACAGGCCTGTGAACTAAAGGATCGCTGGTTCGATTCCCAGTCAGGGCACATGCCTGGGTTGCAGGCCAGGTCCCTGGTGGGGGGCATGAGAGAGGCAACCACACATAGATGTTTCTCTCCCTCTCTTTCTCTCTCCCTTCCACTATCTCTAAAAATAAGTAAATAAAATCTTAAAAAAAAAAAAAGAAAAAACCCTCCTTTAAATCAAAAAATAAAACTACAAAAAATAAAAAATTTAAAAAAAGATGGCTTCGTGCCATCGGACTTATTCAATCTAATGGGACAAACTACACGAAGACAATGTCAGGAGATACTGGAGCGGAATGAGCGTGTGAGAATCTATGTATCCTTACGGAATATTCATTTACTTCGTCAGCCCCCAGTTTTAAAAAGCACACTGTGTACAGATAGGCTTAGCACCAGTCTCTCATTTCCTGGGAGTGGGAGGTAGAGAAATGGTTTCCAGAATCCATAATGGGAAATCAGAGCTTTGAAGGACCTGGCAGTTTTGTTTTGTTCTGGATAATTCCACTCTTTTCCCTTCCTTCTGGACTGTATGTTTTCATGTCTTAATTACTTAGACTGGCACCCTCACTTCCCTTGGGCATTTGCTGAAATGTCAGCC
Source organism: Micronycteris hirsuta (assembly GCA_004026765.1). Classification (NCBI taxonomy): domain Eukaryota; kingdom Metazoa; phylum Chordata; class Mammalia; order Chiroptera; family Phyllostomidae; genus Micronycteris; species Micronycteris hirsuta. Next base: position 9,867 of record PVJI01001132.1, on the reverse strand, counting down.
TTCCCTGTACAGTCAGCTGAAGATCGCAGCTCTTCCCTATCACACCCCCAGCATTCCTTTTTTCCGCCTATGAGACATACACTCACGAAGGCACTCACTGTTTCCTTCTCGTTAGAATACAAACTCCTAGATTTTGTTCAGTGTGGTGTCCCCAGCACCTGGAATGGAATGAACACCTAATATGTGCTCAATGAATGTTTGTGTGATAGAAACAAAGCTATACCCTGTAGCAGCTGTGTGAGCTGGTGGTTAGAAGCATGGGCTCTGAGCCAGGTTGCCTGACTTTGAATCCCAGCTTTATCATTTACTAGTCAAGTGCCTTAACCTCTGCGACAGCATCATCACCCAAAAAATGGGTGTAATAAGAATATCTCCCTCACTGGTGTAATAAGTTGCTATGGAAACATTTTCCTGCATTAAGATTTCATTGGGACAGGCAGGCTGGGCCCATCCTCATTGCCCTCTCTGTTCCTTTATGGTCAAGAGTCTCACCACTAAGCTGACCACGCTTTTCACCTGTAGCCTTCACCAAAGAAAAATCTCATTTGAAGGCGTTTCTCCCTCCCGTGAGTGAGATCTGCCTGATCTCCTCGTGCCCGGTGCCTCGCCTTGCGAAGGCAGCCCTCTCCAGCTCTGGCTGGGGAGTGCGGTCCTGGGAGCCTGGGTTTCAGGATGCTGCCTGGGACAGGCCTCACCCTCCTCTGGGCCCCAGCTTTTGTAAGCATCACTAGAGTAAGTCACCTTGTCATTTCCAGTACCACTCCCCCACCCCCTCCAGCGGCAGTGCTGTGCTGTGGGTAGGACCACTGGCTTTGAATCTGGCAGAAATTAGTTTGCAGCCCTGACTCTTACTGTGAGGTCTGGGCCAACTGACTTCACCTCTCAATTTTCTTTTTTCCCCGCCTCTGGAAACTGAAGACAAGCACCCCTACTTTGCATGAAGGTTTTACCAATAAAGACAATGTGTGTAAAGAAAAAAACCTTGGCCCTGGGTTTGGTGCACTTTCAGTCAATCAGTGAATAGTTAGTGGGCAGCTGCTGGTACCAGAACTCAGCAGACACTAAGTGGAGGCATTTCTGCCCTTTACTAAGAGAAGGTGGGTTCATCCCTACTTGTAGCCCGGCTTCCCTGCAGCACAGCCTAAAAGATGTGGCTGAGACAACAAGATTCAAGGTGGATGGGGGCTGATGTTTCCTGCCTTGAAAGTCAGACCCAAACTGGACAGAGATCAAATTTGTCAAGGGGGCAGAAAGGCACTAATGACTGTAGATATCAAAGAACTTTTGTATGGGGGCGGGTAGGGGGTTAGAGGTCTTAGGCAAAGCCTCTCTTCTGACCCCCAGAGGGGTCATTCAGAGAAACTGCTGCCTGCTTTGTAAAAGTTGGAGCCCCCGGAAATGAAAGGATGTAGCCTTAGGTCGCAGGACTAGAAACAGAGAATCAGAAAGAGCACCCGGGTTCCCTAACAGCAGTTGGGACGCCAGGGCGTCTGGATCGGCTCCAGGGCCGGAGCTCCTCGTTGCTTTAACCTTGCGACTTTTCCCGTCATTGATGGCAGGGACTGACAACGTGGTGTGTCTGTGTTTTATCTGACGGTTCTCCCTTCTCGTTCTTTAGCATCTTTCATATTTTTATATCGTTTTCCTATAACAGTTTTTCCTCAAAGTGTGACTCTGGACAACTTGCATCAAAACCAGCTATGGTGCCTGTTTTACATGCAAATCTCTGTACTCTTTGCTAAATCTAAATCAGACTCTCCGGGGAAGCCTGCTTTTTAACAAATTTGACAAGTGATTCCTGTGGCCCTGAGGCAGGCAGCCGGCAGCACTAAGTGGTCTACCTGCCTCTGGTGGCCTGAGGGCCTTCCTCTGGATCTTTCCCTGTCTCCTTGGCCCAAATAAGCCCCCAAAGCATGGGATCTGTGTCAATTTGAGCAGCTCCATGGTTATCCCTCAGAATGAAAGATGAGCTTCATGCTTCTTGGCCATGATGTATATGTAAAATGCAGAATTCAGATTTTTAACTTTAGATCGAGATCAGAATTGGTTCTCATCGCCTCTTCACTCCATCACAAACATGTTAGAATATAATCCAAATGCACAGAAATGTTCAAAAATAGCAACAGTGTGTGGCCGGCCTGCTTTCCAAGGGCAGAGCCGCCTGAAGCAGTTTCTAAAAATAGACCTTTTGGGTACAGGTCACTAAGCAGGAATGGCCTCTGTCTCACTCTGTTTACCCAGCTTGACATCTGGCCCCTTCAGAACAACAACGCTGACTTGATGAGGCCCCGGGGGCTGACATGGGGCTGCGGGGATTCCTGGGAAAGTGCCACCTGGGCTGCAGCCCCACCAAGGTGAACGCCGAGCAGCATCCTGGCCAGACCCTGGTGTTTGGATTAAGGGCCCTTTCAACCTTTGCTTCGTGACTCTTTGTCCCCTTTTCCATCACTGTCTCAAAGTCAGGGGCAGAGGTCAAAAACTCGAAGTCACTCCACGAGATACTAATGAACAGGAAAATAAGCTCATGTTCAGGAATTTAAGACCCACTGTGTTTTGTTTTGTTCAAACTCTTGTATCTCGCATTTTTCCCCTCTGCAAACTTGTGCGTTTACCAGGCACCCTATAGTTGCAAACATAATTTTGACATCTTCCAATAAAGTGTCCGGGACAGGCTCACTTCTCTTTGATTTTTTTGGAATAGCCCTACAATAGCTAGAGATCTTTCCTTCTCGTGTAATAATTCATGGGTACCCCTGTGATGGCCTCTGAATGCAGATGATGTGGGTGGTATTAGAATTAAAATGTTTTGGGATTAACATTCTAAAATTAAGGAAATGGATAAAAGAATGGGGCACTTGACATTGAATATACAGGAGATGACTGCACTGGACCACTAAGCTTTCACTGTCATAAGATTCATAGTAGGTTCTGAAGAAATGGATTATTTTGGATCAAATGTAGAATATTATATCTAGGGATCAATTTTGATTTATGAGTTAGCCTATCACCTTTACTAAATAATAGTAGTAAGCTCTTAGCTGTTAGCTTTGGGTATTCTAAGCATTTCTTTCTCTCATTCAGTTCCCACAACAAGCCCATAAAATGGGTATGATTATTTCTCTATTTTACAGAACAGGAAACAGACCTTCAATAGGGCCAACGGACACCTCTATGAAGTATGGATTTGAACTCCAGTCTCTCTGACACAAAAGCCCAAACTTTTAAGCCAGTAGGTGTTCCAACAAGCTGGTTTTCTGTGATTGCTCAACCCCCTCTGGACCAGGGTGGGTTCTTCGCCTGTGGGCTACCACCGTTTGGGCTCTGCCAATGCTTTTATTTGTTTTGCTTTCAAAACAGTGCACACTGGTGCCTTTTGTTTCCCCAGCAGTGTTGCTTCACATTCCCTTAAAGAAATTAACCCTCCCATCTCGTTTCACTCATTTGATGGGAGCAAGTTCACATGCCAATGAAAGCAGAAATGGGGGAAACAACGCGGCAAGAAGGGAGAAGCGGCAGAGGCTCGTGCGGTTGTTAAGACAGGAGTGCAGGCTCATCATCTCTACTCTCCCTTAAACGAAACGAAACAAAAACAGCCCCACAGCTTGATTCTAATCACAGTTTGTTCTGTAATTTTTAAATGGTTGATATACCTGATGAATAAGGAAATGTGAGAACATACATTGTTTTTGCAAGAGAACATTGGAGATTTTATCGCTTCTCTTCCAAACAGCAGATGCTTGATAGTGATGTTGAGTTTAAGTGCTCGACCTGTGCGTGCTAACCCATAGACTGGGAAGACTCTTCGTCCATCGCAGGGTGGGCTTGGTTGAGGCCTAATGCATCTTGCGAAGGAGATGAAATGTGTCTTTGCACTCTGTTTTTGCCAGCATACCAATAACCCCCCCTGGCTTTGCTCCATTTTAGTACCCACTGCTCTCTGCACACCAATCCTGTTCTTTCTCAAATCTTCCCTCTTCCAGGAATTGTTCCTCCATATCTGTCTCTTTTCTGGTTCCTCAAATTTGCCTTTCAACTTCTTGCTCCCTTTAAGCCTCATGGGGCGATGACTTGCTAAGCTCCAAAGACTCTAAGCTCTAAGAATAGCTGAAGTCCTTTGAGAACAATACAATCTTACATTGATATCAAATGGCAGTAGCAAAGCTATAATTCATATTTTTAAAAGCAATTTTGCAGGTTATCAGTATCTTAACACGAAGGAATGTCTTCCCAAAGGTGCTACCTCTGTGACAAATTGGGTGGTGCTATCTGTGCATAGATTAGTGTGTCTTGTCATCAGAAGCCTTCGAGCCGTGGGCAGAAGATGACCTCAAGTTCCTGAGGCTGACCTTGGCCCATCAGTCCACGTGGCTCACGCAGCTCCCGGGAGGACTGCTCCCAGTACAGTCAGCGGGGAGTCTCAGCGGCCAGCGACAGAGGCCCCGGAGATGGGGTTCAAGGATCCAGGAGATGTCCTGAAAGCAAAGTGAAAATGCTCATTTCACACTTTTGGAAATTATGCTATAGGCGCATTGTGATAAATAAAGTGTGAATATATTCAAGTCTCGAATACAGTGAAAAGGAACCGATTGGCGTGTTTCGGGTGTGGACTTGCCCCTTTCTGGACTGTCTGCAGGGAGGGCTTTCTTCCAGGCGAGTTTTCCTCTGCTCCCAGCTGGTTTTGAAACATTAACACAAGCTGGAAACCCAGGGTGTACAACTGGCATTTAGCTCCGTGACTCGCTCTCAGCTGGGACAATAACAATTGAAGTTTGTGGGTTGAGGCGGAGGCGTGATGAAGGCAGGTTCTAATAACCTATCGCCACGTGTAGATGGGCCACCGTGGGTCACGTGTGGGGTTGGCAGGTCTAGCAAATCAACATAGAGGATGTGCAGTTTATATTTGAATTTCAGATAAACAACAACTAATTTTTAGTGAAGATATGTCCCTGACTTTATCTAACAATCCTAGTCACATAAGAACTTAGAAGTACAGGAAAAAATGTGAATTCTTTACTCTGTGTTCACTTAATCTGGCTTCCACATAAACCCACACTTGCAGGTTAGCGAGGAGACACACTGGTAGCCCAGCCAAGTTGAAAGCTAGCCTGGCCTAGTTGTCTGAACAGTCCGTGGAGGTGATGATTAGTCTCTAACATTAAACGCCCCCTTCTCATACTGCCTTTTCCACACCAGCTCTACTGCCCAGCTGCTCTCCCAATTAGTGTCTGGGGTTTGGGCAGGGGAGAGTGCAGATCTTAGGGCGTGGTGTCCCTTGGTCTCTAGGCTCTGCCTGTGATCTCCCCCGCCGCTGCTGACCGCCACCGCTGAATTCTGCAGCTGTTAAATTCATGGTCAGCTCTGGCCTGGGTGATGCCCTTGGGGATCCCTGGCAACCTCCCACTGGCAGACACACCTCTGCTTGGCTCCTGTTAGCTTCAGATGCCTTAGTGCCTGCCAAGTTCTCTATTCCAGCAACCCCTGGCCCAAGGGTTCACCTCAGGATCATCTCACCCCATCACAGCTGCCTTACTCCACGTCTACTGGCTGGCACCTGACATCTGCTTACATTGATCTGGGCCAGGCTCTCCCCACAGTGAGCTTCTTCCTAGAGTCTCAATGGAGCAACAGAGCCAAGATCCCCAGTGCCCTGGACCTTCCCCTCGCTTACCTCACAGGCTTGTGCTCTTCTGCCTGGGGCCAGAGAAGTGAAATCAGAACTTGGTTCTGACCTTGTAACTTGCCACCATTCTTTCCCTCATTCCCACAATACTAGGAATGGTAAGGGCTGACCTTTCTTGCTATTTCTTACTCTGCTCTGTGCTTCCATTTTTCTATAACTGCAAACCTCCTGTCTTAGGTGGGAGGGGGATGTATCTTCTTTGCACTATGGGAAAAATTTGGTGATTGAAATCCTAGAGGCTCAACACTGGATAGGTTGCAGTGGTTCTCAAAAGTGGTCACTGACCAGGAATGTGAGTGAAATGCAAATTCTCAGGCCCTCCTCTAGAACTAAGGAATCAGAAATTCTGGGGCTTTGGACTAGCCGCGGATGGCTGGCCAGATTTCCAGGTGATCCTGATGCAGGCTGAGACGCTCTGGCTTTACAGGTTTCAGCAAATTCTCTTACTCCCTCTTACGGGTTCCAAGCCTAACGTCTTATTAAATAAACCAAATACACCCCAATCCAAGCCTAACGTCTTATTAAATAAACCAAATACACCCCAATCAACCTAGTTAATTAACATTGTTAGACAAACTTGAAACATTTTTTGGTGAAAAAGAAAAGAAAGAAAGAAAGAAATTTTCAGTCATAAAAAGGGAAGGAAATTCTGACACGTGCTCAAAAAAAAGAAATACTGTATAAATCCGTGGGTGGGAGGTACCTGCAGTAGTCAAATCATAGGTGCGGAAAGAACAACGGTGGTTGCTAAAGCCGGGATGGGAGCCGGTGACCGGGGAGTTACTGTTTTACGGGGACAGAGTTCCAGTTTGGGAAGACGAGAGTTCTGGACGGGCGGTGGTGATGCTGCACAGCAGTGTGAATGTACTTAATGACACTGAAGTGCCAATTAAAAGTGGCTAAGCAGTGCATTTTGTTATGTGTACTTTACCACGTTTAAAATTTTTTTAATTAAAAATAAAATAAGGAAAGATTTAAGTCGTGAGTTGAAAATGGCTTAAGTTCTTAAGCAACAGGTATTGATTTGAGGGAAGGTCACAGGGCTAACTCAGCTGGTTACCTGTGGAACATAATCTTGGATGTTAGTTAGAGTCCAGACCTAAACAGAAGCTTCTAGTAAGTGTGGGTGTTTCACTAGATCTTAGCTGAGTTTCCGAGCTGCCTGAAATATAAGAAGAAGATGATCAAATAGATCTGGCTCTAGAATTAAAATAGGGTAGCTGGTCTCAGTGTGGCTATTGAGATAAAAGATAATATATACTTGAAATTTTTGCGTATCTCTGGCCAAAAGGCCTTGGGCATCAGTGAACTCCTAGTGGTGTGTATCCTCCTACATCAAAGTGTTGGCATGCCATCAGTTTGTCCCCATCTGCTGGAAGGATGGGCCGCAGGGAAAGAAGGCCTGGCACTGTACCCTGTCTGTTGGCATGAGGAGGAGGTCTTCTAGGTCCTTCGCTGCTCCACTCTGCCAGTCGCTGGGTGTCGTGGTATTGTCAGGTGGTAGAGCTTTCGCACTCCCTCTACCTCCAAGTAATATGCACTGGTTGCCCACTCAATAAAATAATATTCTTAATATACACAATTCCTGTGCTCTCAACCTTGGTAAAGAATGAATAAAAGCATCTTCAGAACCTGCTCCAGGCTAGGCAGAACCAGCCAACTTACTACGCAGAGCCCAGCTTCGGGGCACGTCCCCACAGCCTGTCACGATCCGCTTGCCACTGGACGTACCTCTTATCGGAAACTCTGTGCCACTGTTCTAACCCATTTCCATGCTGCACAAGTTTCCTGGGAGAGAGAAAAGATTTTTTATTACACACCTTTACATTTTGCAAAGTGTTTAATCCTATACTTATGATATAATCAGCATGAAAAATTTGGAGGACTATATGTTTGAAATGCTGACTTTTCTGGCAAAGCCATATGTTGTCAAGTAGGTGATAGAAACATTTTCCTTCTTTTTGTTGTTTATTTTTATTATTATTTTATTGTTGTTCAAGTACAGTTTTCTGCCCTTTCCGCCCACCCTGTCCCACCACCCCAGCTCTCCCCTCCTCTCTCCCCCGTTTCCACCCCGGCCCCTTGCTGCTGTCCATGTGTCCTTTATAGCTGTTCCTGTAAACCCTTCCCCTTTTCCCGTCATCCCCTCCCCTCTCTGTTGTTTATTTTTTTAATAATTTTTTCTTTTTCAATTACAGCTGACATACAATAATATATTAGTTTCAAGTATGTAACAGTGTGTAGGCATTTACATAACTTATGAAGTGATCCTCTGATAAATCTAATGCTCAACTGACATAAGACATATTTATTGTAATATAAAAAGCAATTTACTTATAAGAAATTGTGTTTTTATTCTTACCTGTTTAAACTTTAGTTACATTCAAAGTACTTTCCATTTGACGCAATACACTTATTGAGATTTTTTTTCACTGCTCAAAACAGTTTCTGAACTTATCAATTTCAATGCCCTTTAGTGCTTCTGCCACTTTTTGTTTCACCTCTTCCACATTGGAAGAACGTTTCCCTTTAAGGGCGTTTTTCATCTGGGGAAACAAACGAAGTCTCTTGGGGTGAGATCAGGTGAATAGGGAGGGTGGGGCACAGGGGTCATGCCATTTTTAGTCAAAAACTGCTAAACACTCAGCGAGGTATGAGCAGGTGGACTCGGAAATCACCCAGCCAGAAATGGGCAAATGTGTTGGAAGAGTCTTAAAAAAAAACTTGCTGAAGCTGAACACAACCTCTCCCAACACCACCAGCTGGTACACTGATACAGAAGGGTTCCTAGAACACTCACCTAGCAGGGGAAGCCAATACTACAAGGAGCCCGCCCTCTAGAAGGTAATTCCAGTGTTTTGGCCCCCACCTCTCATATTATTGACTGTTCTCCCTCTACTGCACTTCATATCTCCAGGGAAAAGTCTTCGGACACCCAAATCTGACTCCTGTCTCAAAACTCTATTTGTACAAGAGAATGTTCTCATAAGCCTCAGGAAAAAATAGTGAGATTTTTATTTTAACTGTGTTCATTAAATTGTTTTAAAAATAAAAGTACCTAGATAATAAACATCGGCTTTCAATACTTTTCAACACCACCACTAATCCTTATAATGTGTTAAAGTGTTAACTTCTAGTCAGACTCTACATTGAATAAGGTTCATTATATTCTTATGGAATAAAGTTTATTATATTCTTGTGGAAGAGTTAGAAAAACCATACCATTTACTAAAATTACGGGGGGAGGCCATGTCGTCCAATGGAAAATGCCTGGGCTGCGTAATAGCCCAGACTTGTCACGTTTTGGCTGCGTGGCTGTAGCTGCATAACCTACCCCAGATGTACTTGTCTTTAGCTGTACAGTTGGAATAAATTGTATCTAAATTTGTCTCTCAGAAGGTTTTTTAATGCTTAAATGAGATACTCTGTGCAGAGTGACAAGTACGTACTTGGCATACGGTACTCACCCGGGAAACGACAGTTATCAGAAAGGTGTGAGAGTGACAAGAACAGAACGTGGAGAAGCGGTTGGCTGAGTCTGTGGGCTCCGTCATGCTGTTGGGTCTACCATGACTCTCTTCAGTTGTGCCTTAATTTATTTAAGCCCAGTTTTATTTCCTTGAGACCTGAAGCAACTGAATCTGTCATCAATTTCTCGTGATTAAGATTTGAACGCAGCAACAATGGGCAAAGCTAATGGATGTGGAGGTCAGAAGTGGGGGTGCAGAGAGTGAAATACACTGGAAACATCTGGAGGGAACTTACATGGATGCTGAAAATAGTCTAGATCATTTTTTACTGTTTACATAAGATTAGTGCACCTTACACACTCTGTGTGTTAAACCCTAATATAAAAAAAAAACACCAAAAAAGGAAAAAATTAAAAATTATTTGAGTTAGGTATACATAGGATCAGAAGTCTCCACATATCAAATTCACTATTAGGTGAAGGGATTAAGAAGTACAAATTGGAACAGCTTGGTACTGGCATAAAAACAGACAGATAGACCAATGGAACAGAATAGAGAGCCCAGAAATAAACCCAAGTCTCTACGGGCAATTAATCTTCAACAAAGGGGGCAGAAGCATAAAATGGAATAAAAATAGCCTCTTCAACAAATGGTGTTTGGAAATCTGGACGGCCACATGCAAAAAAATGAAACTCGAGCACCAACTTACACCATACA